>JAVIAB010000050.1:240000-247500 GCA_032433765.1 Megaustenia siamemsis
TATCTATCTATCTATCTATCTATCTATCTATCTATCTATCTATCTATCTATCTATCTATCTATCTATCTATCTATCTATCTATCTATCTATCTATCTATCTATCTATCTATCTATCTATATCTATCTATCTATCTATCTATCTATCTATCTATCTATCTATCTATCTATCTATCTATCTATCTATCTATCTATCTATCTATCTATCTATCTATCTATCTATCTATCTATCTATCTATCTATCTATCTATCTATCTATCTATCTATCTATCTATCTATCTATCTATCTATCTATCTATCTATCTATCTATCTATCTATCTATCTATCTATCTATCTATCTATCTATCTATCTATCTATCTATCTATCTATCTATCTATCTATCTATCTATCTATCTATCTATCTCTATCTATCTATCTATCTATCTATCTATCTATCTATCTATCTATCTATCTATCTATCTATCTATCTATCTATCTATCTATCTATCTATCTATCTATCTATCTATCTATCTATCTATCTATCTATCTATCTATCTATCTATCTATCTATCTATCTATCTATCTATCTATCTATCTATCTATCTATCTATCTATCTATCTATCTATCTATCTATCTATCTATCTATCTATCTATCTATCTATCTATCTATCTATCTATCTATCTATCTATCTATCTATCTATCTATCTATCTAGCTATCTATCTATCTATCTATCTATCTATCTATCTATCTATCTATCTATCTATCTATCTATCTATCTATCTATCTATCTATCTATCTATCTATCTATCTAGCTATCTAGCTATCTATCTATCTATCTATCTATCTATCTATCTATCTATCTATCTATCTATCTATCTATCTATCTATCTATCTATCTATCTATCTATCTATCTATCTATCTATCTATCTATCTATCTATCTATCTATCTATCTATCTATCTATCTATCTATCTATCTATCTATCTATCTATCTATCTATCTATCTATCTATCTATCTATCTATCTATCTATCTATCTATCTATCTATCTATCTATCTATCTATCTATCTATCTATCTATCTATCTATATAATCTATCTATCTATCTATCTATCTATCTATCTATCTATCTATCTATCTATCTATCTATCTATCTATCTATATCTATCTATCTATCTATCTATCTATCTATCTATCTATCTATCTATCTATCTATCTATCTATCTATCTATCTATCTATCTATCTATCTATCTATCTATCTATCTATCTATCTATCTATCTATCTATCTATCTATCTATCTATCTATCTATCTATCTATCTATCTATCTATCTATCTATCTATCTATCTATCTATCTATCTATCTATCTATCTATCTATCTATCTATCTATCTATCTATCTATCTATCTATCTATCTATCTATCTATCTATCTATCTATCTATCTATCTATCTATCTATCTATCTATCTATCTATCTATCTATCTATCTATCTATCTATCTATCTATCTATCTATCTATCTATCTATCTATCTATCTATCTATCTATCTATCTATCTATCTATCTATCTATCTATCTATCTATCTATCTATCTATCTATCTATCTATCTATCTATCTATCTATCTATCTATCTATCTATCTATCTATCTATCTATCTATCTATCTATCTATCTATCTATCTATCTATCTATCTATCTATCTATCTATCTATCTATCTATCTATCTATCTATCTATCTATCTATCTATCTATCTATCTATCTATCTATCTATCTATCTATCTATCTATCTATCTATCTATCTATCTATCTATCTATCTATCTATCTATCTATCTATCTATCTATCTATCTATCTATCTATCTATCTATATCTATCTATCTATCTATCTATCTATCTATCTATCTATCTATCTATCTATCTATCTATCTATCTATCTATCTATCTATATCTATCTATCTATCTATCTATCTATCTATCTATCTATCTATCTATCTATCTATCTATCTATCTATCTATCTATCTATCTATCTATCTATCTATCTATCTATCTATCTATCTATCTATCTATCTATCTATCTATCTATCTATCTATCTATCTATCTATCTATCTATCTATCTATCTATCTATCTATCTATCTATCTATCTATCTATCTATCTATCTATCTATCTATCTATCTATCTATCTATCTATCTATCTATCTATCTATCTATCTATCTATATCTATCTATCTATCTATCTATCTATCTATCTATCTATCTATCTATCTATCTATCTATCTATCTATCTATCTATCTATCTATCTATCTATCTATCTATCTATCTATCTATCTATCTATCTATCTATCTATCTATCTATCTATCTATCTATCTATCTATCTATCTATCTATCTATCTATCTATCTATCTATCTATCTATCTATCTATCTATCTATCTATCTATCTATCTATCTATCTATCTATCTATCTATCTATCTATCTATCTATCTATCTATCTATCTATCTATCTATCTATCTATCTATCTATCTATCTATCTATCTATCTATCTATCTATCTATCTATCTATCTATCTATCTATCTATCTATCTATCTATCTATCTATCTATCTATCTATCTATCTATCTATCTATCTATCTATCTATCTATCTATCTATCTAAATCTATCTATCTATCTATCTATCTATCTATCTATCTATCTATCTATCTATCTATCTATCTATCTATCTATCTATCTATCTATCTATCTATCTATCTATCTATCTATCTATCTATCTATCTATCTATCTATCTATCTATCTATCTATCTATCTATCTATCTATCTATCTATCTATCTATCTATCTATCTATCTATCTATCTATCTATCTATCTATCTATCTATCTATCTATCTATCTATCTATCTATCTATCTATCTATCTATCTATCTATCTATCTATCTATCTATCTATCTATCTATCTATCTATCTATCTATCTATCTATCTATCTATCTATCTATCTATCTATCTATCTATCTATCTATCTATCTATCTATCTATCTATCTATCTATCTATCTATCTATCTATCTATCTATCTATCTATCTATCTATCTATCTATCTATCTATCTATCTATCTATCTATCTATCTATCTATCTATCTATCTATCTATCTATCTATCTATCTATCTATCTATCTATCTATCTATCTATCTATCTATCTATCTATCTATCTATCTATCTATCTATCTATCTATCTATCTATCTATCTATCTATCTATCTATCTATCTATCTATCTATCTATCTATCTATCTATCTATCTATCTATCTATCTATCTATCTATCTATCTATCTATCTATCTATCTATCTATCTATCTATCTATCTATCTATCTATCTATCTATCTATCTATCTATCTATCTATCTATCTATCTATCTATCTATCTATCTATCTATCTATCTATCTATCTATCTATCTATCTATCTATCTATCTATCTATCTATCTATCTATCTATCTATCTATCTATCTATCTATCTATCTATCTATCTATCTATCTATCTATCTATCTATCTATCTATCTATCTAATCTATCTATCTATCTATCTATCTATCTATCTATCTATCTATCTATCTATCTATCTATCTATCTATCTATCTATCTATCTATCTATCTATCTATCTATCTATCTATCTATCTATCTATCTATCTATCTATCTATCTATCTATCTATCTATCTATCTATCTATCTATCTATCTATCTATCTATCTATCTATCTATCTATCTATCTATCTATCTATCTATCTATCTATCTATCTATCTATCTATCTATCTATCTATCTATCTATCTATCTATCTATCTATCTATCTATCTATCTATCTATCTATCTATCTATCTATCTATCTATCTATCTATCTATCTATCTATCTATCTATCTATCTATCTATCTATCTATCTATCTATCTATCTATCTATCTATCTATCTATCTATCTATCTATCTATCTATCTATCTATCTATCTATCTATCTATCTATCTATCTATCTATCTATCTATCTATCTATCTATCTATCTATCTATCTATCTATCTATCTATCTATCTATCTATCTATCTATCTATCTATCTATCTATCTATCTATCTATCTATCTATCTATCTATCTATCTATCTATCTATCTATCTATCTATCTATCTATCTATCTATCTATCTATCTATCTATCTATCTATCTATCTATCTATCTATCTATCTATCTATCTATCTATCTATCTATCTATCTATCTATCTATCTATCTATCTATCTATCTATCTATCTATCTATCTATCTATCTATCTATCTATCTATCTATCTATCTATCTATCTATCTATCTATCTATCTATCTATCTATCTATCTATCTATCTATCTATCTATCTATCTATCTATCTATCTATCTATCTATCTATCTATCTATCTATCTATCTATCTATCTATCTATCTATCTATCTATCTATCTATCTATCTATCTATCTATCTATCTATCTATCTATCTATCTATCTATCTATCTATCTATCTATCTATCTATCTATCTATCTATCTATCTATCTATCTATCTATCTATCTATCTATCTATCTATCTATCTATCTATCTATCTATCTATCTATCTATCTATCTATCTATCTATCTATCTATCTATCTATCTATCTATCTATCTATCTATCTATCTATCTATCTATCTATCTATCTATCTATCTATCTATCTATCTATCTATCTATCTATCTATCTATCTATCTATCTATCTATCTATCTATCTATCTATCTATCTATCTATCTATCTATCTATCTATCTATCTATCTATCTATCTATCTATCTATCTATCTATCTATCTATCTATCTATCTATCTATCTATCTATCTATCTATCTATCTATCTATCTATCTATCTATCTATCTATCTATCTATCTATCTATCTATCTATCTATCTATCTATCTATCTATCTATCTATCTATCTATCTATCTATCTATCTATCTATCTATCTATCTATCTATCTATCTATCTATCTATCTATCTATCTATCTATCTATCTATCTATCTAATCTATCTATATCTATCTATCTATCTATCTATCTATCTATCTATCTATCTATCTATCTATCTATCTATCTATCTATCTATCTATCTATCTATCTATCTATCTATCTATCTATCTATCTATCTATCTATCTATCTATCTATCTATCTATCTATCTATCTATCTATCTATCTATCTATCTATCTATCTATCTATCTATCTATCTATCTATCTATCTATCTATCTATCTATCTATCTATCTATCTATCTATCTATCTATCTATCTATCTATCTATCTATCTATCTATCTATCTATCTATCTATCTATCTATCTATCTATCTATCTATCTATCTATCTATCTATCTATCTATCTATCTATCTATCTATCTATCTATCTATCTATCTATCTATCTATCTATCTATCTATCTATCTATCTATCTATCTATCTATCTATCTATCTATCTATCTATCTATCTATCTATCTATCTATCTATCTATCTATCTATCTATCTATCTATCTATCTATCTATCTATCTATCTATCTATCTATCTATCTATCTATCTATCTATCTATCTATCTATCTATCTATCTATCTATCTATCTATCTATCTATCTATCTATCTATCTATCTATCTATCTATCTATCTATCTATCTATCTATCTATCTATCTATCTATCTATCTATCTATCTATATCTATCTATCTATCTATCTATCTATCTATCTATCTATCTATCTATCTATCTATCTATCTATCTATCTATCTATCTATCTATCTATCTATCTATCTATCTATCTATCTATCTATCTATCTATCTATCTATCTATCTATCTATCTATCTATCTATCTATCTATCTATCTATCTATCTATCTATCTATCTATCTATCTATCTATCTATCTATCTATCTATCTATCTATCTATCTATCTATCTATCTATCTATCTATCTATCTATCTATCTATCTATCTATCTATCTATCTATCTATCTATCTATCTATCTATCTATCTATCTATCTATCTATCTATCTATCTATCTATCTATCTATCTATCTATCTATCTATCTATCTATCTATCTATCTATCTATCTATCTATCTATCTATCTATCTATCTATCTATCTATCTATCTATCTATCTATCTATCTATCTATCTATCTATCTATCTATCTATCTATCTATCTATCTATCTATCTATCTATCTATCTATCTATCTATCTATCTATCTATCTATCTATCTATCTATCTATCTATCTATCTATCTATCTATCTATCTATCTATCTATCTATCTATCTATCTATCTATCTATCTATCTATCTATCTATCTATCTATCTATCTATCTATCTATCTATCTATCTATCTATCTATCTATCTATCTATCTATCTATCTATCTATCTATCTATCTATCTATCTATCTATCTATCTATCTATCTATCTATCTATCTATCTATCTATCTATCTATCTATCTATCTATCTATCTATCTATCTATCTATCTATCTATCTATCTATCTATCTATCTATCTATCTATCTATCTATCTATCTATCTATCTATCTATCTATCTATCTATCTATCTATCTATCTATCTATCTATCTATCTATCTATCTATCTATCTATCTATCTATCTATCTATCTATCTATCTATCTATCTATCTATCTATCTATCTATCTATCTATCTATCTATCTATCTATCTATCTATCTATCTATCTATCTATCTATCTATCTATCTATCTATCTATCTATCTATCTATCTATCTATCTATCTATCTATCTATCTATCTATCTATCTATCTATCTATCTATCTATCTATCTATCTATATCTATCTATCTATCTATCTATCTATCTATCTATCTATCTATCTATCTATCTATCTATCTATCTATCTATCTATCTATCTATCTATCTATCTATCTATCTATCTATCTATCTATCTATCTATCTATCTATCTATCTATCTATCTATCTATCTATCTATCTATCTATCTATCTATCTATCTATCTATCTATCTATCTATCTATCTATCTATCTATCTATCTATCTATCTATCTATCTATCTATCTATCTATCTATCTATCTATCTATCTATCTATATCTATCTATCTATCTATCTATCTATCTATCTATCTATCTATCTATCTATCTATATCTATCTATCTATCTATCTATCTATCTATCTATCTATCTATCTATCTATCTATCTATCTATCTATCTATCTATCTATCTATCTATCTATCTATCTATCTATCTATCTATCTATCTATCTATCTATCTATCTATCTATCTATCTCTATCTATCTATCTATCTATCTATCTATCTATCTATCTATCTATCTATCTATCTATCTATCTATCTATCTATCTATCTATCTATCTATCTATCTATCTATCTATCTATCTATCTATCTATCTATCTATCTATCTATCTATCTATCTATCTATCTATCTATCTATATCTATCTATCTATCTATCTATCT
>JAVIAB010000050.1:252500-290000 GCA_032433765.1 Megaustenia siamemsis
TATCTATCTATCTATCTATCTATCTATCTATCTATCTATCTATCTATCTATCTATCTATCTATCTATCTATCTATCTATCTATCTATCTATCTATCTATATCTATCTATCTATCTATCTATCTATCTATCTATCTATCTATCTATCTATCTATCTATCTATCTATCTATCTATCTATCTATCTATCTATCTATCTATCTATCTATCTATCTATCTATCTATCTATCTATCTATCTATCTATCTATCTATCTATCTATCTATCTATCTATCTATCTATCTATCTATCTATCTATCTATCTATCTATCTATCTATCTATCTATCTATCTATCTATCTATCTATCTATCTATCTATCTATCTATCTATCTATCTATCTATCTATCTATCTATCTATCTATCTATCTATCTATCTATCTATCTATCTATCTATCTATCTATCTATCTATCTATCTATCTATCTATCTATCTATCTATCTATCTATCTATCTATCTATCTATCTATCTATCTATCTATCTATCTATCTATCTATCTATCTATCTATCTATCTATCTATCTATCTATCTATCTATCTATCTATCTATCTATCTATCTATCTATCTATCTATATCTATCTATCTATCTATCTATCTATCTATCTATCTATCTATCTATCTATCTATCTATCTATCTATCTATCTATCTATCTATCTATCTATCTATCTATCTATCTATCTATCTATCTATCTATCTATCTATCTATCTATCTATCTATCTATCTATCTATCTATCTATCTATCTATCTATCTATCTATCTATCTATCTATCTATCTATCTATCTATCTATCTATCTATCTATCTATCTATCTATCTATCTATCTATCTATCTATCTATCTATCTATCTATCTATCTATCTATCTATCTATCTATCTATCTATCTATCTATCTATCTATCTATCTATCTATCTATCTATCTATCTATCTATCTATCTATCTATCTATCTATCTATCTATCTATCTATCTATCTATCTATCTATCTATCTATCTATCTATCTATCTATCTATCTATCTATCTATCTATCTATCTATCTATCTATCTATCTATCTATCTATCTATCTATCTATCTATCTATCTATCTATCTATCTATCTATCTATCTATCTATCTATCTATCTATCTATCTATCTATCTATCTATCTATCTATCTATCTATCTATCTATCTATCTATCTATCTATCTATCTATCTATCTATCTATCTATCTATCTATCTATCTATCTATCTATCTATCTATCTATCTATCTATCTATCTATCTATCTATCTATCTATCTATCTATCTATCTATCTATCTATCTATCTATCTATCTATCTATCTATCTATCTATCTATCTATCTATCTATCTATCTATCTATCTATCTATCTATCTATCTATCTATCTATCTATCTATCTATCTATCTATCTATCTATCTATCTATCTATCTATCTATCTATCTATCTATCTATCTATCTATCTATCTATCTATCTATCTATCTATCTATCTATCTATCTATCTATCTATCTATCTATCTATCTATCTATCTATCTATCTATCTATCTATCTATCTATCTATCTATCTATCTATCTATCTATCTATCTATCTATCTATCTATCTATCTATCTATCTATCTATCTATCTATCTATCTATCTATCTATCTATCTATCTATCTATCTATCTATCTATCTATCTATCTATCTATCTATCTATCTATCTATCTATCTATCTATCTATCTATCTATCTATCTATCTATCTATCTATCTATCTATCTATCTATCTATCTATCTATCTATCTATCTATCTATCTATCTATCTATCTATCTATCTATCTATCTATCTATCTATCTATCTATCTATCTATCTATCTATCTATCTATCTATCTATCTATCTATCTATCTATCTATCTATCTATCTATCTATCTATCTATATCTATCTATCTATCTATCTATCTATCTATCTATCTATCTATCTATCTATCTATCTATCTATCTATCTATCTATCTATCTATCTATCTATCTATCTATCTATCTATCTATCTATCTATCTATCTATCTATCTATCTATCTATCTATCTATCTATCTATCTATCTATCTATCTATCTATCTATCTATCTATCTATCTATCTATCTATCTATCTATCTATCTATCTATCTATCTATCTATCTATCTATCTATCTATCTATCTATCTATCTATCTATCTATCTATCTATCTATCTATCTATCTATCTATCTATCTATCTATCTATCTATCTATCTATCTATCTATCTATCTATCTATCTATCTATCTATCTATCTATCTATCTATCTATCTATCTATCTATCTATCTATCTATCTATCTATCTATCTATCTATCTATCTATCTATCTATCTATCTATCTATCTATCTATCTATCTATCTATCTATCTATCTATCTATCTATCTATCTATCTATCTATCTATCTATCTATCTATCTATCTATCTATCTATCTATCTATCTATATCTATCTATCTATCTATCTATCTATCTATCTATCTATCTATCTATCTATCTATCTATCTATCTATCTATCTATCTATCTATCTATCTATCTATCTATCTATCTATCTATCTATCTATCTATCTATCTATCTATCTATCTATCTATCTATCTATCTATCTATCTATCTATCTATCTATCTATCTATCTATCTATCTATCTATCTATCTATCTATCTATCTATCTATCTATATCTATCTATCTATCTATCTATCTATCTATCTATCTATCTATCTATCTATCTATCTATCTATCTATCTATCTATCTATCTATCTATCTATCTATCTATCTATCTATCTATCTATCTATCTATCTATCTATCTATCTATCTATCTATCTATCTATCTATCTATCTATCTATCTATCTATCTATCTATCTATCTATCTATCTATCTATCTATCTATCTATCTATCTATCTATCTATCTATCTATCTATCTATCTATCTATCTATCTATCTATCTATCTATATCTATCTATCTATCTATCTATCTATCTATCTATCTATCTATCTATCTATCTATCTATCTATCTATCTATCTATCTATCTATCTATCTATCTATCTATCTATCTATCTATCTATCTATCTATCTATCTATCTATCTATCTATCTATCTATCTATCTATCTATCTATCTATCTATCTATATCTATCTATCTATCTATCTATCTATCTATCTATCTATCTATCTATCTATCTATCTATCTATCTATCTATCTATCTATCTATCTATCTATCTATCTATCTATCTATCTATCTATCTATCTATCTATCTATCTATCTATCTATCTATCTATCTATCTATCTATCTATCTATCTATCTATCTATCTATCTATCTATCTATCTATCTATCTATCTATCTATCTATCTATCTATCTATCTATCTATCTATCTATCTATCTATCTATCTATCTATCTATCTATCTATCTATCTATCTATCTATCTATCTATCTATCTATCTATCTATCTATCTATCTATCTATCTATCTATCTATCTATCTATCTATCTATCTATCTATCTATCTATCTATCTATCTATCTATCTATCTATCTATCTATCTATCTATCTATCTATCTATCTATCTATCTATCTATCTATCTATCTATCTATCTATCTATCTATCTATCTATCTATCTATCTATCTATCTATCTATCTATCTATATCTATCTATCTATCTATCTATCTATCTATCTATCTATCTATCTATCTATCTATCTATCTATCTATCTATCTATCTATCTATCTATCTATCTATCTATCTATCTATCTATCTATCTATCTATCTATCTATCTATCTATCTATCTATCTATCTATCTATCTATCTATCTATCTATCTATCTATCTATCTATCTATCTATCTATCTATCTATCTATCTATCTATCTATCTATCTATCTATATCTATCTATCTATCTATCTATCTATCTATCTATCTATCTATCTATCTATCTATCTATCTATCTATCTATCTATCTATCTATCTATCTATCTATCTATCTATCTATCTATCTATCTATCTATCTATCTATCTATCTATCTATCTATCTATCTATCTATCTATCTATCTATCTATCTATCTATCTATCTATCTATCTATCTATCTATCTATCTATCTATCTATCTATCTATCTATCTATCTATCTATCTATCTATCTATCTATCTATCTATCTATCTATCTATCTATCTATCTATCTATCTATCTATCTATCTATCTATCTATCTATCTATCTATCTATCTATCTATCTATCTATCTATCTATCTATCTATCTATCTATCTATATCTATCTATCTATCTATCTATCTATCTATCTATCTATCTATCTATCTATCTATCTATCTATCTATCTATCTATCTATCTATCTATCTATCTATCTATCTATCTATCTATCTATCTATCTATCTATCTATCTATCTATCTATCTATCTATCTATCTATCTATCTATCTATCTATCTATCTATCTATCTATCTATCTATCTATCTATCTATCTATCTATCTATCTATCTATCTATCTATCTATCTATCTATCTATCTATCTATCTATCTATCTATCTATCTATCTATCTATCTATCTATCTATCTATCTATCTATCTATCTATCTATCTATCTATCTATCTATCTATCTATCTATCTATCTATCTATCTATCTATCTATCTATCTATCTATCTATCTATCTATCTATCTATCTATCTATCTATCTATCTATCTATCTATCTATCTATCTATCTATCTATCTATCTATCTATCTATCTATCTATCTATCTATCTATCTATCTATCTATCTATCTATCTATCTATCTATCTATCTATCTATCTATCTATCTATCTATCTATCTATCTATCTATCTATCTATCTATCTATCTATCTATCTATCTATCTATCTATCTATCTATCTATCTATCTATCTATCTATCTATCTATCTATCTATCTATCTATCTATCTATCTATCTATCTATCTATCTATCTATCTATCTATCTATCTATCTATCTATCTATCTATCTATCTATATCTATCTATCTATCTATCTATCTATCTATCTATCTATCTATCTATCTATCTATCTATCTATCTATCTATCTATCTATCTATCTATCTATCTATCTATCTATCTATCTATCTATCTATCTATCTATCTATCTATCTATCTATCTATCTATCTATCTATCTATCTATCTATCTATCTATCTATCTATCTATCTATCTATCTATCTATCTATCTATCTATCTATCTATCTATCTATCTATCTATCTATCTATCTATCTATCTATCTATCTATCTATCTATCTATCTATCTATCTATCTATCTATCTATCTATCTATCTATCTATCTATCTATCTATCTATCTATCTATCTATCTATCTATCTATCTATCTATCTATCTATCTATCTATCTATCTATCTATCTATCTATCTATCTATCTATCTATCTATCTATCTATCTATCTATCTATCTATCTATCTATCTATCTATCTATCTATCTATCTATCTATCTATCTATCTATCTATCTATCTATCTATCTATCTATCTATCTATCTATCTATCTATCTATCTATCTATCTATCTATCTATCTATCTATCTATCTATCTATCTATCTATCTATCTATCTATCTATCTATCTATCTATCTATCTATCTATCTATCTATCTATCTATCTATCTATCTATCTATCTATCTATCTATCTATCTATCTATCTATCTATCTATCTATCTATCTATCTATCTATCTATCTATCTATCTATCTATCTATCTATCTATCTATCTATCTATCTATCTATCTATCTATCTATCTATCTATCTATCTATCTATCTATCTATCTATCTATCTATCTATCTATCTATCTATCTATCTATCTATCTATCTATCTATCTATCTATCTATCTATCTATCTATCTATCTATCTATCTATCTATCTATCTATCTATCTATCTATCTATCTATCTATCTATCTATCTATCTATCTATCTATCTATCTATCTATCTATCTATCTATCTATCTATCTATCTATCTATCTATCTATCTATCTATCTATCTATCTATCTATCTATCTATCTATCTATCTATCTATCTATCTATCTATCTATCTATCTATCTATCTATCTATCTATCTATCTATCTATCTATCTATCTATCTATCTATCTATCTATCTATCTATCTATCTATCTATCTATCTATCTATCTATCTATCTATCTATCTATCTATCTATCTATCTATCTATCTATCTATCTATCTATCTATCTATCTATCTATCTATCTATCTATCTATCTATCTATCTATCTATCTATCTATCTATCTATCTATCTATCTATCTATCTATCTATCTATCTATCTATCTATCTATCTATCTATCTATCTATCTATCTATCTATCTATCTATCTATCTATCTATCTATCTATCTATCTACTATCTATCTATCTATCTATCTATCTATCTATCTATCTATCTATCTATCTATCTATCTATCTATCTATCTATCTATCTATCTATCTATCTATCTATCTATCTATCTATCTATCTATCTATCTATCTATCTATCTATCTATCTATCTATCTATCTATCTATCTATCTATCTATCTATCTATCTATCTATCTATCTATCTATCTATCTATCTATCTATCTATCTATCTATCTATATCTATCTATCTATCTATCTATCTATCTATCTATCTATCTATCTATCTATCTATCTATCTATCTATCTATCTATCTATCTATCTATCTATCTATCTATCTATCTATCTATCTATCTATCTATCTATCTATCTATCTATCTATCTATCTATCTATCTATCTATCTATCTATCTATCTATCTATCTATCTATCTATCTATCTATCTATCTATCTATCTATCTATCTATCTATCTATCTATCTATCTATCTATCTATCTATCTATCTATCTATCTATCTATCTATCTATCTATCTATCTATCTATCTATCTATCTATCTATCTATCTATCTATCTATCTATCTATCTATCTATCTATCTATCTATCTATCTATCTATCTATCTATCTATCTATCTATCTATCTATCTATCTATCTATCTATCTATCTATCTATCTATCTATCTATCTATCTATCTATCTATCTATCTATCTATCTATCTATCTATCTATCTATCTATCTATCTATCTATCTATCTATCTATCTATCTATCTATCTATCTATCTATCTATCTATCTATCTATCTATCTATCTATCTATCTATCTATCTATCTATCTATCTATCTATCTATCTATCTATCTATCTATCTATCTATCTATCTATCTATCTATCTATCTATCTATCTATCTATCTATCTATCTATCTATCTATCTATCTATCTATCTATCTATCTATCTATCTATCTATCTATCTATCTATCTATCTATCTATCTATCTATCTATCTATCTATCTATCTATCTATCTATCTATCTATCTATCTATCTATCTATCTATCTATCTATCTATCTATCTATCTATCTATCTATCTATCTATCTATCTATCTATCTATCTATCTATCTATCTATCTATCTATCTATCTATCTATCTATCTATCTATCTATCTATCTATCTATCTATCTATCTATCTATCTATCTATCTATCTATCTATCTATCTATCTATCTATCTATCTATCTATCTATCTATCTATCTATCTATCTATCTATCTATCTATCTATCTATCTATCTATCTATCTATCTATCTATCTATCTATCTATCTATCTATCTATCTATCTATCTATCTATCTATCTATCTATCTATCTATCTATCTATCTATCTATCTATCTATCTATCTATCTATCTATCTATCTATCTATCTATCTATCTATCTATCTATCTATATCTATCTATCTATCTATCTATCTATCTATCTATCTATCTATCTATCTATCTATCTATCTATCTATCTATCTATCTATCTATCTATCTATCTATCTATCTATCTATCTATCTATCTATCTATCTATCTATCTATCTATCTATCTATCTATCTATCTATATCTATCTATCTATCTATCTATCTATCTATCTATCTATCTATCTATCTATCTATCTATCTATCTATCTATCTATCTATCTATCTATCTATCTATCTATCTATCTATCTATCTATCTATCTATCTATCTATCTATCTATCTATCTATCTATCTATCTATCTATCTATCTATCTATCTATCTATCTATCTATCTATCTATCTATCTATCTATCTATCTATCTATCTATCTATCTATCTATCTATCTATCTATCTATCTATCTATCTATCTATCTATCTATCTATCTATCTATCTATCTATCTATCTATCTATCTATCTATCTATCTATCTATCTATCTATCTATCTATCTATCTATCTATCTATCTATCTATCTATCTATCTATCTATCTATCTATCTATCTATCTATCTATCTATCTATCTATCTATCTATCTATCTATCTATCTATCTATCTATCTATCTATCTATCTATCTATCTATCTATCTATCTATCTATCTATCTATCTATCTATCTATCTATCTATCTATCTATCTATCTATCTATCTATCTATCTATCTATCTATCTATCTATCTATCTATCTATCTATCTATCTATCTATCTATCTATCTATCTATCTATCTATCTATCTATCTATCTATCTATCTATCTATCTATCTATCTATCTATCTATCTATCTATCTATCTATCTATCTATCTATCTATCTATCTATCTATCTATCTATCTATCTATCTATCTATCTATCTATCTATCTATCTATCTATCTATCTATCTATCTATCTATCTATCTATCTATCTATCTATCTATCTATCTATCTATCTATCTATCTATCTATCTATCTATCTATCTATCTATCTATCTATCTATCTATCTATCTATCTATCTATCTATCTATCTATCTATCTATCTATCTATCTATCTATCTATCTATCTATCTATCTATCTATCTATCTATCTATCTATCTATCTATCTATCTATCTATCTATCTATCTATCTATCTATCTATCTATCTATCTATCTATCTATCTATCTATCTATCTATCTATCTATCTATCTATCTATCTATCTATCTATCTATCTATCTATCTATCTATCTATCTATCTATCTATCTATCTATCTATCTATCTATCTATCTATCTATCTATCTATCTATCTATCTATCTATCTATCTATCTATCTATCTATCTATCTATCTATCTATCTATCTATCTATCTATCTATCTATCTATCTATCTCTATCTATCTATCTATCTATCTATCTATCTATCTATCTATCTATCTATCTATCTATCTATCTATCTATCTATCTATCTATCTATCTATCTATCTATCTATCTATCTATCTATCTATCTATCTATCTATCTATCTATCTATCTATCTATCTATCTATCTATCTATCTATCTATCTATCTATCTATCTATCTATCTATCTATCTATCTATCTATCTATCTATCTATCTATCTATCTATCTATCTATCTATCTATCTATCTATCTATCTATCTATCTATCTATCTATCTATCTATCTATCTATCTATCTATCTATCTATCTATCTATCTATCTATCTATCTATCTATCTATCTATCTATCTATCTATCTATCTATCTATCTATCTATCTATCTATCTATCTATCTATCTATCTATCTATCTATCTATCTATCTATCTATCTATCTATCTATCTATCTATCTATCTATCTATCTATCTATCTATCTATCTATCTATCTATCTATCTATCTATCTATCTATCTATCTATCTATCTATCTATCTATCTATCTATCTATCTATCTATCTATCTATCTATCTATCTATCTATCTATCTATCTATCTATCTATCTATCTATCTATCTATCTATCTATCTATCTATCTATCTATCTATCTATCTATCTATCTATCTATCTATCTATCTATCTATCTATCTATCTATCTATCTATCTATCTATCTATCTATCTATCTATCTATCTATCTATCTATCTATCTATCTATCTATCTATCTATCTATCTATCTATCTATCTATCTATCTATCTATCTATCTATCTATCTATCTATCTATCTATCTATCTATCTATCTATCTATCTATCTATCTATCTATCTATCTATCTATCTATCTATCTATCTATCTATCTATCTATCTATCTATCTATCTATCTATCTATCTATCTATCTATCTATCTATCTATCTATCTATCTATCTATCTATCTATCTATCTATCTATCTATCTATCTATCTATCTATCTATCTATCTATCTATCTATCTATCTATCTATCTATCTATCTATCTATCTATCTATCTATCTATCTATCTATCTATCTATCTATCTATCTATCTATCTATCTATCTATCTATCTATCTATCTATCTATCTATCTATCTATCTATCTATCTATCTATCTATCTATCTATCTATCTATCTATCTATCTATCTATCTATCTATCTATCTATCTATCTATCTATCTATCTATCTATCTATCTATCTATCTATCTATCTATCTATCTATCTATCTATCTATCTATCTATCTATCTATCTATCTATCTATCTATCTATCTATCTATCTATCTATCTATCTATCTATCTATCTATCTATCTATCTATCTATCTATCTATCTATCTATCTATCTATCTATCTATCTATCTATCTATCTATCTATCTATCTATCTATCTATCTATCTATCTATCTATCTATCTATCTATCTATCTATCTATCTATCTATCTATCTATCTATCTATCTATCTATCTATCTATCTATCTATCTATCTATCTATCTATCTATCTATCTATCTATCTATCTATCTATCTATCTATCTATCTATCTATCTATCTATCTATCTATCTATCTATCTATCTATCTATCTATCTATCTATCTATCTATCTATCTATCTATCTATCTATCTATCTATCTATCTATCTATCTATCTATCTATCTATCTATCTATCTATCTATCTATCTATCTATCTATCTATCTATCTATCTATCTATCTATCTATCTATCTATCTATCTATCTATCTATCTATCTATCTATCTATCTATCTATCTATCTATCTATCTATCTATCTATCTATCTATCTATCTATCTATCTATCTATCTATCTATCTATCTATCTATCTATCTATCTATCTATCTATCTATCTATCTATCTATCTATCTATCTATCTATCTATCTATCTATCTATCTATCTATCTATCTATCTATCTATCTATCTATCTATCTATCTATCTATCTATCTATCTATCTATCTATCTATCTATCTATCTATCTATCTATCTATCTATCTATCTATCTATCTATCTATCTATCTATCTATCTATCTATCTATCTATCTATCTATCTATCTATCTATCTATCTATCTATCTATCTATCTATCTATCTATCTATCTATCTATCTATCTATCTATCTATCTATCTATCTATCTATCTATCTATCTATCTATCTATCTATCTATCTATCTATCTATCTATCTTCTATCTATCTATCTATCTATCTATCTATCTATCTATCTATCTATCTATCTATCTATCTATCTATCTATCTATCTATCTATCTATCTATCTATCTATCTATCTATCTATCTATCTATCTATCTATCTATCTATCTATCTATCTATCTATCTATCTATCTATCTATCTATCTATCTATCTATCTATCTATCTATCTATCTATCTATCTATCTATCTATCTATCTATCTATCTATCTATCTATCTATCTATCTATCTATCTATCTATCTATCTATCTATCTATCTATCTATCTATCTATCTATCTATCTATCTATCTATCTATCTATCTATCTATCTATCTATCTATCTATCTATCTATCTCTATCTATCTATCTATCTATCTATCTATCTATCTATCTATCTATCTATCTATCTATCTATCTATCTATCTATCTATCTATCTATCTATCTATCTATCTATCTATCTATCTATCTATCTATCTATCTATCTATCTATCTATCTATCTATCTATCTATCTATCTATCTATCTATCTATCTATCTATCTATCTATCTATCTATCTATCTATCTATCTATCTATCTATCTATCTATCTATCTATCTATCTATCTATCTATCTATCTATCTATCTATCTATCTATCTATCTATCTATCTATCTATCTATCTATCTATCTATCTATCTATCTATCTATCTATCTATCTATCTATCTATCTATCTATCTATCTATCTATCTATCTATCTATCTATCTATCTATCTATCTATCTATCTATCTATCTATCTATCTATCTATCTATCTATCTATCTATCTATCTATCTATCTATCTATCTATCTATCTATCTATCTATCTATCTATCTATCTATCTATCTATCTATCTATCTATCTATCTATCTATCTATCTATCTATCTATCTATCTATCTATCTATCTATCTATCTATCTATCTATCTATCTATCTATCTATCTATCTATCTATCTATCTATCTATCTATCTATCTATCTATCTATCTATCTATCTATCTATCTATCTATCTATCTATCTATCTATCTATCTATCTATCTATCTATCTATCTATCTATCTATCTATCTATCTATCTATCTATCTATCTATCTATCTATCTATCTATCTATCTATCTATCTATCTATCTATCTATCTATCTATCTATCTATCTATCTATCTATCTATCTATCTATCTATCTATCTATCTATCTATCTATCTATCTATCTATCTATCTATCTATCTATCTATCTATCTATCTATCTATCTATCTATCTATCTATCTATCTATCTATCTATCTATCTATCTATCTATCTATCTATCTATCTATCTATCTATCTATCTATCTATCTATCTATCTATCTATCTATCTATCTATCTATCTATCTATCTATCTATCTATCTATCTATCTATCTATCTATCTATCTATCTATCTATCTATCTATCTATCTATCTATCTATCTATCTATCTATCTATCTATCTATCTATCTATCTATCTATCTATCTATCTATCTATCTATCTATCTATCTATCTATCTATCTATCTATCTATCTATCTATCTATCTATCTATCTATCTATCTATCTATCTATCTATCTATCTATCTATCTATCTATCTATCTATCTATCTATCTATCTATCTATCTATCTATCTATCTATCTATATCTATCTATCTATCTATCTATCTATCTATCTATCTATCTATCTATCTATCTATCTATCTATCTATCTATCTATCTATCTATCTATCTATCTATCTATCTATCTATCTATCTATCTATCTATCTATCTATCTATCTATCTATCTATCTATCTATCTATCTATCTATCTATCTATCTATCTATCTATCTATCTATCTATCTATCTATCTATCTATCTATCTATCTATCTATCTATCTATCTATCTATCTATCTATCTATCTATCTATCTATCTATCTATCTATCTATCTATCTATCTATCTATCTATCTATCTATCTATCTATCTATCTATCTATCTATCTATCTATCTATCTATCTATCTATCTATCTATCTATCTATCTATCTATCTATCTATCTATCTATCTATCTATCTATCTATCTATCTATCTATCTATCTATCTATCTATCTATCTATCTATCTATCTATCTATCTATCTATCTATCTATCTATCTATCTATCTATCTATCTATCTATCTATCTATCTATCTATCTATCTATCTATCTATCTATCTATCTATCTATCTATCTATCTATCTATCTATCTATCTATCTATCTATCTATCTATCTATCTATCTATCTATCTATCTATCTATCTATCTATCTATCTATCTATCTATCTATCTATCTATCTATCTATCTATCTATCTATCTATCTATCTATCTATCTATCTATCTATCTATCTATCTATCTATCTATCTATCTATCTATCTATCTATCTATCTATCTATCTATCTATCTATCTATCTATCTATCTATCTATCTATCTATCTATCTATCTATCTATCTATCTATCTATCTATCTATCTATCTATCTATCTATCTATCTATCTATCTATCTATCTATCTATCTATCTATCTATCTATCTATCTATCTATCTATCTATCTATCTATCTATCTATCTATCTATCTATCTATCTATCTATCTATCTATCTATCTATCTATCTATATCTATCTATCTATCTATCTATCTATCTATCTATCTATCTATCTATCTATCTATCTATCTATCTATCTATCTATCTATCTATCTATCTATCTATCTATCTATCTATCTATCTATCTATCTATCTATCTATCTATCTATCTATCTATCTATCTATCTATCTATCTATCTATCTATCTATCTATCTATCTATCTATCTATCTATCTATCTATCTATCTATCTATCTATCTATCTATCTATCTATCTATCTATCTATCTATCTATCTATCTATCTATCTATCTATCTATCTATCTATCTATCTATCTATCTATCTATCTATCTATCTATCTATCTATCTATCTATCTATCTATCTATCTATCTATCTATCTATCTATCTATCTATCTATCTATCTATCTATCTATCTATCTATCTATCTATCTATCTATCTATCTATCTATCTATCTATCTATCTATCTATCTATCTATCTATCTATCTATCTATCTATCTATCTATCTATCTATCTATCTATCTATCTATCTATCTATCTATCTATCTATCTATCTATCTATCTATCTATCTATCTATCTATCTATCTATCTATCTATCTATCTATCTATCTATCTATCTATCTATCTATCTATCTATCTATCTATCTATCTATCTATCTATCTATCTATCTATCTATCTATCTATCTATCTATCTATCTATCTATCTATCTATCTATCTATCTATCTATCTATCTATCTATCTATCTATCTATCTATCTATCTATCTATCTATCTATCTATCTATCTATCTATCTATCTATCTATCTATCTATCTATCTATCTATCTATCTATCTATCTATCTATCTATCTATCTATCTATCTATCTATCTATCTATCTATCTATCTATCTATCTATCTATCTATCTATCTATCTATCTATCTATCTATCTATCTATCTATCTATCTATCTATCTATCTATCTATCTATCTATCTATCTATCTATCTATCTATCTATCTATCTATCTATCTATCTATCTATCTATCTATCTATCTATCTATCTATCTATCTATCTATCTATCTATCTATCTATCTATCTATCTATCTATCTATCTATCTATCTATCTATCTATCTATCTATCTATCTATCTATCTATCTATCTATCTATCTATCTATCTATCTATCTATCTATCTATCTATCTATCTATCTATCTATCTATCTATCTATCTATCTATCTATCTATCTATCTATCTATCTATCTATCTATCTATCTATCTATCTATCTATCTATCTATCTATCTATCTATCTATCTATCTATCTATCTATCTATCTATCTATCTATCTATCTATCTATCTATCTATCTATCTATCTATCTATCTATCTATCTATCTATCTATCTATCTATCTATCTATCTATCTATCTATCTATCTATCTATCTATCTATCTATCTATCTATCTATCTATCTATCTATCTATCTATCTATCTATCTATCTATCTATCTATCTATCTATCTATCTATCTATCTATCTATCTATCTATCTATCTATCTATCTATCTATCTATCTATCTATCTATCTATCTATCTATCTATCTATCTATCTATCTATCTATCTATCTATCTATCTATCTATCTATCTATCTATCTATCTATCTATCTATCTATCTATCTATCTATCTATCTATCTATCTATCTATCTATCTATCTATCTATCTATCTATCTATCTATCTATCTATCTATCTATCTATCTATCTATCTATCTATCTATCTATCTATCTATCTATCTATCTATCTATCTATCTATCTATCTATCTATCTATCTATCTATCTATCTATCTATCTATCTATCTATCTATCTATCTATCTATCTATCTATCTATCTATCTATCTATCTATCTATCTATCTATCTATCTATCTATCTATCTATCTATCTCTCTCTATCTATCTATCTATCTATCTATCTATCTATCTATCTATCTATCTATCTATCTATCTATCTATCTATCTATCTATCTATCTATCTATCTATCTATCTATCTATCTATCTATCTATCTATCTATCTATCTATCTATCTATCTATCTATCTATCTATCTATCTATCTATCTATCTATCTATCTATCTATCTATCTATCTATCTATCTATCTATCTATCTATCTATCTATCTATCTATCTATCTATCTATCTATCTATCTATCTATCTATCTATCTATCTATCTATCTATCTATCTATCTATCTATCTATCTATCTATCTATCTATCTATCTATCTATCTATCTATCTATCTATCTATCTATCTATCTATCTATCTATCTATCTATCTATCTATCTATCTATCTATCTATCTATCTATCTATCTATCTATCTATCTATCTATCTATCTATCTATCTATCTATCTATCTATCTATCTATCTATCTATCTATCTATCTATCTATCTATCTATCTATCTATCTATCTATCTATCTATCTATCTATCTATCTATCTATCTATCTATCTATCTATCTATCTATCTATCTATCTATCTATCTATCTATCTATCTATCTATCTATCTATCTATCTATCTATCTATCTATCTATCTATCTATCTATCTATCTATCTATCTATCTATCTATCTATCTATCTATCTATCTATCTATCTATCTATCTATCTATCTATCTATCTATCTATCTATCTATCTATCTATCTATCTATCTATCTATCTATCTATCTATCTATCTATCTATCTATCTATCTATCTATCTATCTATCTATCTATCTATCTATCTATCTATCTATCTATCTATCTATCTATCTATCTATCTATCTATCTATCTATCTATCTATCTATCTATCTATCTATCTATCTATCTATCTATCTATCTATCTATCTATCTATCTATCTATCTATCTATCTATCTATCTATCTATCTATCTATCTATCTATCTATCTATCTATCTATCTATCTATCTATCTATCTATCTATCTATCTATCTATCTATCTATCTATCTATCTATCTATCTATCTATCTATCTATCTATCTATCTATCTATCTATCTATCTATCTATCTATCTATCTATCTATCTATCTATCTATCTATCTATCTATCTATCTATCTATCTATCTATCTATCTATCTATCTATCTATCTATCTATCTATCTATCTATCTATCTATCTATCTATCTATCTATCTATCTATCTATCTATCTATCTATCTATCTATCTATCTATCTATCTATCTATCTATCTATCTATCTATCTATCTATCTATCTATCTATCTATCTATCTATCTATCTATCTATCTATCTATCTATCTATCTATCTATCTATCTATCTATCTATCTATCTATCTATCTATCTATCTATCTATCTATCTATCTATCTATCTATCTATCTATCTATCTATCTATCTATCTATCTATCTATCTATCTATCTATCTATCTATCTATCTATCTATCTATCTATCTATCTATCTATCTATCTATCTATCTATCTATCTATCTATCTATCTATCTATCTATCTATCTATCTATCTATCTATCTATCTATCTATCTATCTATCTATCTATCTATCTATCTATCTATCTATCTATCTATCTATCTATCTATCTATCTATCTATCTATCTATCTATCTATCTATCTATCTATCTATCTATCTATCTATCTATCTATCTATCTATCTATCTATCTATCTATCTATCTATCTATCTATCTATCTATCTATCTATCTATCTATCTATCTATCTATCTATCTATCTATCTATCTATCTATCTATCTATCTATCTATCTATCTATCTATCTATCTATCTATCTATCTATCTATCTATCTATCTATCTATCTATCTATCTATCTATCTATCTATCTATCTATCTATCTATCTATCTATCTATCTATCTATCTATCTATCTATCTATCTATCTATCTATCTATCTATCTATCTATCTATCTATCTATCTATCTATCTATCTATCTATCTATCTATCTATCTATCTATCTATCTATCTATCTATCTATCTATCTATCTATCTATCTATCTATCTATCTATCTATCTATCTATCTATCTATCTATCTATCTATCTATCTATCTATCTATCTATCTATCTATCTATCTATCTATCTATCTATCTATCTATCTATCTATCTATCTATCTATCTATCTATCTATCTATCTATCTATCTATCTATCTATCTATCTATCTATCTATCTATCTATCTATCTATCTATCTATCTATCTATCTATCTATCTATCTATCTATCTATCTATCTATCTATCTATCTATCTATCTATCTATCTATCTATCTATCTATCTATCTATCTATCTATCTATCTATCTATCTATCTATCTATCTATCTATCTATCTATCTATCTATCTATCTATCTATCTATCTATCTATCTATCTATCTATCTATCTATCTATCTATCTATCTATCTATCTATCTATCTATCTATCTATCTATCTATCTATCTATCTATCTATCTATCTATCTATCTATCTATCTATCTATCTATCTATCTATCTATCTATCTATCTATCTATCTATCTATCTATCTATCTATCTATCTATCTATCTATCTATCTATCTATCTATCTATCTATCTATCTATCTATCTATCTATCTATCTATCTATCTATCTATCTATCTATCTATCTATCTATCTATCTATCTATCTATCTATCTATCTATCTATCTATCTATCTATCTATCTATCTATCTATCTATCTATCTATCTATCTATCTATCTATCTATCTATCTATCTATCTATCTATCTATCTATCTATCTATCTATCTATCTATCTATCTATCTATCTATCTATCTATCTATCTATCTATCTATCTATCTATCTATCTATCTATCTATCTATCTATCTATCTATCTATCTATCTATCTATCTATCTATCTATCTATCTATCTATCTATCTATCTATCTATCTATCTATCTATCTATCTATCTATCTATCTATCTATCTATCTATCTATCTATCTATCTATCTATCTATCTATCTATCTATCTATCTATCTATCTATCTATCTATCTATCTATCTATCTATCTATCTATCTATCTATCTATCTATCTATCTATCTATCTATCTATCTATCTATCTATCTATCTATCTATCTATCTATCTATCTATCTATCTATCTATCTATCTATCTATCTATCTATCTATCTATCTATCTATCTATCTATCTATCTATCTATCTATCTATCTATCTATCTATCTATCTATCTATCTATCTATCTATCTATCTATCTATCTATCTATCTATCTATCTATCTATCTATCTATCTATCTATCTATCTATCTATCTATCTATCTATCTATCTATCTATCTATCTATCTATCTATCTATCTATCTATCTATCTATCTATCTATCTATCTATCTATCTATCTATCTATCTATCTATCTATCTATCTATCTATCTATCTATCTATCTATCTATCTATCTATCTATCTATCTATCTATCTATCTATCTATCTATCTATCTATCTATCTATCTATCTATCTATCTATCTATCTATCTATCTATCTATCTATCTATCTATCTATCTATCTATCTATCTATCTATCTATCTATCTATCTATCTATCTATCTATCTATCTATCTATCTATCTATCTATCTATCTATCTATCTATCTATCTATCTCTATCTATCTATCTATCTATCTATCTATCTATCTATCTATCTATCTATCTATCTATCTATCTATCTATCTATCTATCTATCTATCTATCTATCTATCTATCTATCTATCTATCTATCTATCTATCTATCTATCTATCTATCTATCTATCTATCTATCTATCTATCTATCTATCTATCTATCTATCTATCTATCTATCTATCTATCTATCTATCTATCTATCTATCTATCTATCTATCTATCTATCTATCTATCTATCTATCTATCTATCTATCTATCTATCTATCTATCTATCTATCTATCTATCTATCTATCTATCTATCTATCTATCTATCTATCTATCTATCTATCTATCTATCTATCTATCTATCTATCTATCTATCTATCTATCTATCTATCTATCTATCTATCTATCTATCTATCTATCTATCTATCTATCTATCTATCTATCTATCTATCTATCTATCTATCTATCTATCTATCTATCTATCTATCTATCTATCTATCTATCTATCTATCTATCTATCTATCTATCTATCTATCTATCTATCTATCTATCTCTATCTATCTATCTATCTATCTATCTATCTATCTATCTATCTATCTATCTATCTATCTATCTATCTATCTATCTATCTATCTATCTATCTATCTATCTATCTATCTATCTATCTATCTATCTATCTATCTATCTATCTATCTATCTATCTATCTATCTATCTATCTATCTATCTATCTATCTATCTATCTATCTATCTATCTATCTATCTATCTATCTATCTATCTATCTATCTATCTATCTATCTATCTATCTATCTATCTATCTATCTATCTATCTATCTATCTATCTATCTATCTATCTATCTATCTATCTATCTATCTATCTATCTATCTATCTATCTATCTATCTATCTATCTATCTATCTATCTATCTATCTATCTATCTATCTATCTATCTATCTATCTATCTATCTATCTATCTATCTATCTATCTATCTATCTATCTATCTATCTATCTATCTATCTATCTATCTATCTATCTATCTATCTATCTATCTATCTATCTATCTATCTATCTATCTATCTATCTATCTATCTATCTATCTATCTATCTATCTATCTATCTATCTATCTATCTATCTATCTATCTATCTATCTATCTATCTATCTATCTATCTATCTATCTATCTATCTATCTATCTATCTATCTATCTATCTATCTATCTATCTATCTATCTATATCTATCTATCTATCTATCTATCTATCTATCTATCTATCTATCTATCTATCTATCTATCTATCTATCTATCTATCTATCTATCTATCTATCTATCTATCTATCTATCTATCTATCTATCTATCTATCTATCTATCTATCTATCTATCTATCTATCTATCTATCTATCTATCTATCTATCTATCTATCTATCTATCTATCTATCTATCTATCTATCTATCTATCTATCTATCTATCTATCTATCTATCTATCTATCTATCTATCTATCTATCTATCTATCTATCTATCTATCTATCTATCTATCTATCTATCTATCTATCTATCTATCTATCTATCTATCTATCTATCTATCTATCTATCTATCTATCTATCTATCTATCTATCTATCTATCTATCTATCTATCTATCTATCTATCTATCTATCTATCTATCTATCTATCTATCTATCTATCTATCTATCTATCTATCTATCTATCTATCTATCTATCTATCTATCTATCTATCTATCTATCTATCTATCTATCTATCTATCTATCTATCTATCTATCTATCTATCTATCTATCTATCTATCTATCTATCTATCTATCTATCTATCTATCTATCTATCTATCTATCTATCTATCTATCTATCTATCTATCTATCTATCTATCTATCTATCTATCTATCTATCTATCTATCTATCTATCTATCTATCTATCTATCTATCTATCTATCTATCTATCTATCTATCTATCTATCTATCTATCTATCTATCTATCTATCTATCTATCTATCTATCTATCTATCTATCTATCTATCTATCTATCTATCTATCTATCTATCTATCTATCTATCTATCTATCTATCTATCTATCTATCTATCTATCTATCTATCTATCTATCTATCTATCTATCTATCTATCTATCTATCTATCTATCTATCTATCTATCTATCTATCTATCTATCTATCTATCTATCTATCTATCTATCTATCTATCTATCTATCTATCTATCTATCTATCTATCTATCTATCTATCTATCTATCTATCTATCTATCTATCTATCTATCTATCTATCTATCTATCTATCTATCTATCTATCTATCTATCTATCTATCTATCTATCTATCTATCTATCTATCTATCTATCTATCTATCTATCTATCTATCTATCTATCTATCTATCTATCTATCTATCTATCTATCTATCTATCTATCTATCTATCTATCTATCTATCTATCTATCTATCTATCTATCTATCTATCTATCTATCTATCTATCTATCTATCTATCTATCTATCTATCTATCTATCTATCTATCTATCTATCTATCTATCTATCTATCTATCTATCTATCTATCTATCTATCTATCTATCTATCTATCTATCTATCTATCTATCTATCTATCTATCTATCTATCTATCTATCTATCTATCTATCTATCTATCTATCTATCTATCTATCTATCTATCTATCTATCTATCTATCTATCTCTATCTATCTATCTATCTATCTATCTATCTATCTATCTATCTATCTATCTATCTATCTATCTATCTATCTATCTATCTATCTATCTATCTATCTATCTATCTATCTATCTATCTATCTATCTATCTATCTATCTATCTATCTATCTATCTATCTATCTATCTATCTATCTATCTATCTATCTATCTATCTATCTATCTATCTATCTATCTATCTATCTATCTATCTATCTATCTATCTATCTATCTATCTATCTATCTATCTATCTATCTATCTATCTATCTATCTATATCTATCTATCTATCTATCTATCTATCTATCTATCTATCTATCTATCTATCTATCTATCTATCTATCTATCTATCTATCTATCTATCTATCTATCTATCTATCTATCTATCTATCTATCTATCTATCTATCTATCTATCTATCTATCTATCTATCTATCTATCTATCTATCTATCTATCTATCTATCTATCTATCTATCTATCTATCTATCTATCTATCTATCTATCTATCTATCTATCTATCTATCTATCTATCTATCTATCTATCTATCTATCTATCTATCTATCTATCTATCTATCTATCTATCTATCTATCTATCTATCTATCTATCTATCTATCTATCTATCTATCTATCTATCTATCTATCTATCTATCTATCTATCTATCTATCTATCTATCTATCTATCTATCTATCTATCTATCTATCTATCTATCTATCTATCTATCTATCTATCTATCTATCTATCTATCTATCTATCTATCTATCTATCTATCTATCTATCTATCTATCTATCTATCTATCTATCTATCTATCTATCTATCTATCTATCTATCTATCTATCTATCTATCTATCTATCTATCTATCTATCTATCTATCTATCTATCTATCTATCTATCTATCTATCTATCTATCTATCTATCTATCTATCTATCTATCTATCTATCTATCTATCTATCTATCTATCTATCTATCTATCTATCTATCTATCTATCTATCTATCTATCTATCTATCTATCTATCTATCTATCTATCTATCTATCTATCTATCTATCTATCTATCTATCTATCTATCTATCTATCTATCTATCTATCTATCTATCTATCTATCTATCTATCTATCTATCTATCTATCTATCTATCTATCTATCTATCTATCTATCTATCTATCTATCTATCTATCTATCTATCTATCTATCTATCTATCTATCTATCTATCTATCTATCTATCTATCTATCTATCTATCTATCTATCTATCTATCTATCTATCTATCTATCTATCTATCTATCTATCTATCTATCTATCTATCTATCTATCTATCTATCTATCTATCTATCTATCTATCTATCTATCTATCTATCTATCTATCTATCTATCTATCTATCTATCTATCTATCTATCTATCTATCTATCTATCTATCTATCTATCTATCTATCTATCTATCTATCTATCTATCTATCTATCTATCTATCTATCTATCTATCTATCTATCTATCTATCTATCTATCTATCTATCTATCTATCTATCTATCTATCTATCTATCTATCTATCTATCTATCTATCTATCTATCTATCTATCTATCTATCTATCTATCTATCTATCTATCTATCTATCTATCTATCTATCTATCTATCTATCTATCTATCTATCTATCTATCTATCTATCTATCTATCTATCTATCTATCTATCTATCTATCTATCTATCTATCTATCTATCTATCTATCTATCTATCTATCTATCTATCTATCTATCTATCTATCTATCTATCTATCTATCTATCTATCTATCTATCTATCTATCTATCTATCTATCTATCTATCTATCTATCTATCTATCTATCTATCTATCTATCTATCTATCTATCTATCTATCTATCTATCTATCTATCTATCTATCTATCTATCTATCTATCTATCTATCTATCTATCTATCTATCTATCTATCTATCTATCTATCTATCTATCTATCTATCTATCTATCTATCTATCTATCTATCTATCTATCTATCTATCTATCTATCTATCTATCTATCTATCTATCTATCTATCTATCTATCTATCTATCTATCTATCTATCTATCTATCTATCTATCTATCTATCTATCTATCTATCTATCTATCTATCTATCTATCTATCTATCTATCTATCTATCTATCTATCTATCTATCTATCTATCTATCTATCTATCTATCTATCTATCTATCTATCTATCTATCTATCTATCTATCTATCTATCTATCTATCTATCTATCTATCTATCTATCTATCTATCTATCTATCTATCTATCTATCTATCTATCTATCTATCTATCTATCTATCTATCTATCTATCTATCTATCTATCTATCTATCTATCTATCTATCTATCTATCTATCTATCTATCTATCTATCTATCTATCTATCTATCTATCTATCTATCTATCTATCTATCTATCTATCTATCTATCTATCTATCTATCTATCTATCTATCTATCTATCTATCTATCTATCTATCTATCTATCTATCTATCTATCTATCTATCTATCTATCTATCTATCTATCTATCTATCTATCTATCTATCTATCTATCTATCTATCTATCTATCTATCTATCTATCTATCTATCTATCTATCTATCTATCTATCTATCTATCTATCTATCTATCTATCTATCTATCTATCTATCTATCTATCTATCTATCTATCTATCTATCTATCTATCTATCTATCTATCTATCTATCTATCTATCTATCTATCTATCTATCTATCTATCTATCTATCTATCTATCTATCTATCTATCTATCTATCTATCTATCTATCTATCTATCTATCTATCTATCTATCTATCTATCTATCTATCTATCTATCTATCTATCTATCTATCTATCTATCTATCTATCTATCTATCTATCTATCTATCTATCTATCTATCTATCTATCTATCTATCTATCTATCTATCTATCTATCTATCTATCTATCTATCTATCTATCTATCTATCTATCTATCTATCTATCTATCTATCTATCTATCTATCTATCTATCTATCTATCTATCTATCTATCTATCTATCTATCTATCTATCTATCTATCTATCTATCTATCTATCTATCTATCTATCTATCTATCTATCTATCTATCTATCTATCTATCTATCTATCTATCTATCTATCTATCTATCTATCTATCTATCTATCTATCTATCTATCTATCTATCTATCTATCTATCTATCTATCTATCTATCTATCTATCTATCTATCTATCTATCTATCTATCTATCTATCTATCTATCTATCTATCTATCTATCTATCTATCTATCTATCTATCTATCTATCTATCTATCTATCTATCTATCTATCTATCTATCTATCTATCTATCTATCTATCTATCTATCTATCTATCTATCTATCTATCTATCTATCTATCTATCTATCTATCTATCTATCTATCTATCTATCTATCTATCTATCTATCTATCTATCTATCTATCTATCTATCTATCTATCTATCTATCTATCTATCTATCTATCTATCTATCTATCTATCTATCTATCTATCTATCTATCTATCTATCTATCTATCTATCTATCTATCTATCTATCTATCTATCTATCTATCTATCTATCTATCTATCTATCTATCTATCTATCTATCTATCTATCTATCTATCTATCTATCTATCTATCTATCTATCTATCTATCTATCTATCTATCTATCTATCTATCTATCTATCTATCTATCTATCTATCTATCTATCTATCTATCTATCTATCTATCTATCTATCTATCTATCTATCTATCTATCTATCTATCTATCTATCTATCTATCTATCTATCTATCTATCTATCTATCTATCTATCTATCTATCTATCTATCTATCTATCTATCTATCTATCTATCTATCTATCTATCTATCTATCTATCTATCTATCTATCTATCTATCTATCTATCTATCTATCTATCTATCTATCTATCTATCTATCTATCTATCTATCTATCTATCTATCTATCTATCTATCTATCTATCTATCTATCTATCTATCTATCTATCTATCTATCTATCTATCTATCTATCTATCTATCTATCTATCTATCTATCTATCTATCTATCTATCTATCTATCTATCTATCTATCTATCTATCTATCTATCTATCTATCTATCTATCTATCTATCTATCTATCTATCTATCTATCTATCTATCTATCTATCTATCTATCTATCTATCTATCTATCTATCTATCTATCTATCTATCTATCTATCTATCTATCTATCTATCTATCTATCTATCTATCTATCTATCTATCTATCTATCTATCTATCTATCTATCTATCTATCTATCTATCTATCTATCTATCTATCTATCTATCTATCTATCTATCTATCTATCTATCTATCTATCTATCTATCTATCTATCTATCTATCTATCTATCTATCTATCTATCTATCTATCTATCTATCTATCTATCTATCTATCTATCTATCTATCTATCTATCTATCTATCTATCTATCTATCTATCTATCTATCTATCTATCTATCTATCTATCTATCTATCTATCTATCTATCTATCTATCTATCTATCTATCTATCTATCTATCTATCTATCTATCTATCTATCTATCTATCTATCTATCTATCTATCTATCTATCTATCTATCTATCTATCTATCTATCTATCTATCTATCTATCTATCTATCTATCTATCTATCTATCTATCTATCTATCTATCTATCTATCTATCTATCTATCTATCTATCTATCTATCTATCTATCTATCTATCTATCTATCTATCTATCTATCTATCTATCTATCTATCTATCTATCTATCTATCTATCTATCTATCTATCTATCTATCTATCTATCTATCTATCTATCTATCTATCTATCTATCTATCTATCTATCTATCTATCTATCTATCTATCTATCTATCTATCTATCTATCTATCTATCTATCTATCTATCTATCTATCTATCTATCTATCTATCTATCTATCTATCTATCTATCTATCTATCTATCTATCTATCTATCTATCTATCTATCTATCTATCTATCTATCTATCTATCTATCTATCTATCTATCTATCTATCTATCTATCTATCTATCTATCTATCTATCTATCTATCTATCTATCTATCTATCTATCTATCTATCTATCTATCTATCTATCTATCTATCTATCTATCTATCTATCTATCTATCTATCTATCTATCTATCTATCTATCTATCTATCTATCTATCTATCTATCTATCTATCTATCTATCTATCTATCTATCTATCTATCTATCTATCTATCTATCTATCTATCTATCTATCTATCTATCTATCTATCTATCTATCTATCTATCTATCTATCTATCTATCTATCTATCTATCTATCTATCTATCTATCTATCTATCTATCTATCTATCTATCTATCTATCTATCTATCTATCTATCTATCTATCTATCTATCTATCTATCTATCTATCTATCTATCTATCTATCTATCTATCTATCTATCTATCTATCTATCTATCTATCTATCTATCTATCTATCTATCTATCTATCTATCTATCTATCTATCTATCTATCTATCTATCTATCTATCTATCTATCTATCTATCTATCTATCTATCTATCTATCTATCTATCTATCTATCTATCTATCTATCTATCTATCTATCTATCTATCTATCTATCTATCTATCTATCTATCTATCTATCTATCTATCTATCTATCTATCTATCTATCTATCTATCTATCTATCTATCTATCTATCTATCTATCTATCTATCTATCTATCTATCTATCTATCTATCTATCTATCTATCTATCTATCTATCTATCTATCTATCTATCTATCTATCTATCTATCTATCTATCTATCTATCTATCTATCTATCTATCTATCTATCTATCTATCTATCTATCTATCTATCTATCTATCTATCTATCTATCTATCTATCTATCTATCTATCTATCTATCTATCTATCTATCTATCTATCTATCTATCTATCTATCTATCTATCTATCTATCTATCTATCTATCTATCTATCTATCTATCTATCTATCTATCTATCTATCTATCTATCTATCTATCTATCTATCTATCTATCTATCTATCTATCTATCTATCTATCTATCTATCTATCTATCTATCTATCTATCTATCTATCTATCTATCTATCTATCTATCTATCTATCTATCTATCTATCTATCTATCTATCTATCTATCTATCTATCTATCTATCTATCTATCTATCTATCTATCTATCTATCTATCTATCTATCTATCTATCTATCTATCTATCTATCTATCTATCTATCTATCTATCTATCTATCTATCTATCTATCTATCTATCTATCTATCTATCTATCTATCTATCTATCTATCTATCTATCTATCTATCTATCTATCTATCTATCTATCTATCTATCTATCTATCTATCTATCTATCTATCTATCTATCTATCTATCTATCTATCTATCTATCTATCTATCTATCTATCTATCTATCTATCTATCTATCTATCTATCTATCTATCTATCTATCTATCTATCTATCTATCTATCTATCTATCTATCTATCTATCTATCTATCTATCTATCTATCTATCTATCTATCTATCTATCTATCTATCTATCTATCTATCTATCTATCTATCTATCTATCTATCTATCTATCTATCTATCTATCTATCTATCTATCTATCTATCTATCTATCTATCTATCTATCTATCTATCTATCTATCTATCTATCTATCTATCTATCTATCTATCTATCTATCTATCTATCTATCTATCTATCTATCTATCTATCTATCTATCTATCTATCTATCTATCTATCTATCTATCTATCTATCTATCTATCTATCTATCTATCTATCTATCTATCTATCTATCTATCTATCTATCTATCTATCTATCTATCTATCTATCTATCTATCTATCTATCTATCTATCTATCTATCTATCTATCTATCTATCTATCTATCTATCTATCTATCTATCTATCTATCTATCTATCTATCTATCTATCTATCTATCTATCTATCTATCTATCTATCTATCTATCTATCTATCTATCTATCTATCTATCTATCTATCTATCTATCTATCTATCTATCTATCTATCTATCTATCTATCTATCTATCTATCTATCTATCTATCTATCTATCTATCTATCTATCTATCTATCTATCTATCTATCTATCTATCTATCTATCTATCTATCTATCTATCTATCTATCTATCTATCTATCTATCTATCTATCTATCTATCTATCTATCTATCTATCTATCTATCTATCTATCTATCTATCTATCTATCTATCTATCTATCTATCTATCTATCTATCTATCTATCTATCTATCTATCTATCTATCTATCTATCTATCTATCTATCTATCTATCTATCTATCTATCTATCTATCTATCTATCTATCTATCTATCTATCTATCTATCTATCTATCTATCTATCTATCTATCTATCTATCTATCTATCTATCTATCTATCTATCTATCTATCTATCTATCTATCTATCTATCTATCTATCTATCTATCTATCTATCTATCTATCTATCTATCTATCTATCTATCTATCTATCTATCTATCTATCTATCTATCTATCTATCTATCTATCTATCTATCTATCTATCTATCTATCTATCTATCTATCTATCTATCTATCTATCTATCTATCTATCTATCTATCTATCTATCTATCTATCTATCTATCTATCTATCTATCTATCTATCTATCTATCTATCTATCTATCTATCTATCTATCTATCTATCTATCTATCTATCTATCTATCTATCTATCTATCTATCTATCTATCTATCTATCTATCTATCTATCTATCTATCTATCTATCTATCTATCTATCTATCTATCTATCTATCTATCTATCTATCTATCTATCTATCTATCTATCTATCTATCTATCTATCTATCTATCTATCTATCTATCTATCTATCTATCTATCTATCTATCTATCTATCTATCTATCTATCTATCTATCTATCTATCTATCTATCTATCTATCTATCTATCTATCTATCTATCTATCTATCTATCTATCTATCTATCTATCTATCTATCTATCTATCTATCTATCTATCTATCTATCTATCTATCTATCTATCTATCTATCTATCTATCTATCTATCTATCTATCTATCTATCTATCTATCTATCTATCTATCTATCTATCTATCTATCTATCTATCTATCTATCTATCTATCTATCTATCTATCTATCTATCTATCTATCTATCTATCTATCTATCTATCTATCTATCTATCTATCTATCTATCTATCTATCTATCTATCTATCTATCTATCTATCTATCTATCTATCTATCTATCTATCTATCTATCTATCTATCTATCTATCTATCTATCTATCTATCTATCTATCTATCTATCTATCTATCTATCTATCTATCTATCTATCTATCTATCTATCTATCTATCTATCTATCTATCTATCTATCTATCTATCTATCTATCTATCTATCTATCTATCTATCTATCTATCTATCTATCTATCTATCTATCTATCTATCTATCTATCTATCTATCTATCTATCTATCTATCTATCTATCTATCTATCTATCTATCTATCTATCTATCTATCTATCTATCTATCTATCTATCTATCTATCTATCTATCTATCTATCTATCTATCTATCTATCTATCTATCTATCTATCTATCTATCTATCTATCTATCTATCTATCTATCTATCTATCTATCTATCTATCTATCTATCTATCTATCTATCTATCTATCTATCTATCTATCTATCTATCTATCTATCTATCTATCTATCTATCTATCTATCTATCTATCTATCTATCTATCTATCTATCTATCTATCTATCTATCTATCTATCTATCTATCTATCTATCTATCTATCTATCTATCTATCTATCTATCTATCTATCTATCTATCTATCTATCTATCTATCTATCTATCTATCTATCTATCTATCTATCTATCTATCTATCTATCTATCTATCTATCTATCTATCTATCTATCTATCTATCTATCTATCTATCTATCTATCTATCTATCTATCTATCTATCTATCTATCTATCTATCTATCTATCTATCTATCTATCTATCTATCTATCTATCTATCTATCTATCTATCTATCTATCTATCTATCTATCTATCTATCTATCTATCTATCTATCTATCTATCTATCTATCTATCTATCTATCTATCTATCTATCTATCTATCTATCTATCTATCTATCTATCTATCTATCTATCTATCTATCTATCTATCTATCTATCTATCTATCTATCTATCTATCTATCTATCTATCTATCTATCTATCTATCTATCTATCTATCTATCTATCTATCTATCTATCTATCTATCTATCTATCTATCTATCTATCTATCTATCTATCTATCTATCTATCTATCTATCTATCTATCTATCTATCTATCTATCTATCTATCTATCTATCTATCTATCTATCTATCTATCTATCTATCTATCTATCTATCTATCTATCTATCTATCTATCTATCTATCTATCTATCTATCTATCTATCTATCTATCTATCTATCTATCTATCTATCTATCTATCTATCTATCTATCTATCTATCTATCTATCTATCTATCTATCTATCTATCTATCTATCTATCTATCTATCTATCTATCTATCTATCTATCTATCTATCTATCTATCTATCTATCTATCTATCTATCTATCTATCTATCTATCTATCTATCTATCTATCTATCTATCTATCTATCTATCTATCTATCTATCTATCTATCTATCTATCTATCTATCTATCTATCTATCTATCTATCTATCTATCTATCTATCTATCTATCTATCTATCTATCTATCTATCTATCTATCTATCTATCTATCTATCTATCTATCTATCTATCTATCTATCTATCTATCTATCTATCTATCTATCTATCTATCTATCTATCTATCTATCTATCTATCTATCTATCTATCTATCTATCTATCTATCTATCTATCTATCTATCTATCTATCTATCTATCTATCTATCTATCTATCTATCTATCTATCTATCTATCTATCTATCTATCTATCTATCTATCTATCTATCTATCTATCTATCTATCTATCTATCTATCTATCTATCTATCTATCTATCTATCTATCTATCTATCTATCTATCTATCTATCTATCTATCTATCTATCTATCTATCTATCTATCTATCTATCTATCTATCTATCTATCTATCTATCTATCTATCTATCTATCTATCTATCTATCTATCTCTATCTATCTATCTATCTATCTATCTATCTATCTATCTATCTATCTATCTATCTATCTATCTATCTATCTATCTATCTATCTATCTATCTATCTATCTATCTATCTATCTATCTATCTATCTATCTATCTATCTATCTATCTATCTATCTATCTATCTATCTATCTATCTATCTATCTATCTATCTATCTATCTATCTATCTATCTATCTATCTATCTATCTATCTATCTATCTATCTATCTATCTATCTATCTATCTATCTATCTATCTATCTATCTATCTATCTATCTATCTATCTATCTATCTATCTATCTATCTATCTATCTATCTATCTATCTATCTATCTATCTATCTATCTATCTATCTATCTATCTATCTATCTATCTATCTATCTATCTATCTATCTATCTATCTATCTATCTATCTATCTATCTATCTATCTATCTATCTATCTATCTATCTATCTATCTATCTATCTATCTATCTATCTATCTATCTATCTATCTATCTATCTATCTATCTATCTATCTATCTATCTATCTATCTATCTATCTATCTATCTATCTATCTATCTATCTATCTATCTATCTATCTATCTATCTATCTATCTATCTATCTATCTATCTATCTATCTATCTATCTATCTATCTATCTATCTATCTATCTATCTATCTATCTATCTATCTATCTATCTATCTATCTATCTATCTATCTATCTATCTATCTATCTATCTATCTATCTATCTATCTATCTATCTATCTATCTATCTATCTATCTATCTATCTATCTATCTATCTATCTATCTATCTATCTATCTATCTATCTATCTATCTATCTATCTATCTATCTATCTATCTATCTATCTATCTATCTATCTATCTATCTATCTATCTATCTATCTATCTATCTATCTATCTATCTATCTATCTATCTATCTATCTATCTATCTATCTATCTATCTATCTATCTATCTATCTATCTATCTATCTATCTATCTATCTATCTATCTATCTATCTATCTATCTATCTATCTATCTATCTATCTATCTATCTATCTATCTATCTATCTATCTATCTATCTATCTATCTATCTATCTATCTATCTATCTATCTATCTATCTATCTATCTATCTATCTATCTATCTATCTATCTATCTATCTATCTATCTATCTATCTATCTATCTATCTATCTATCTATCTATCTATCTATCTATCTATCTATCTATCTATCTATCTATCTATCTATCTATCTATCTATCTATCTATCTATCTATCTATCTATCTATCTATCTATCTATCTATCTATCTATCTATCTATCTATCTATCTATCTATCTATCTATCTATCTATCTATCTATCTATCTATCTATCTATCTATCTATCTATCTATCTATCTATCTATCTATCTATCTATCTATCTATCTATCTATCTATCTATCTATCTATCTATCTATCTATCTATCTATCTATCTATCTATCTATCTATCTATCTATCTATCTATCTATCTATCTATCTATCTATCTATCTATCTATCTATCTATCTATCTATCTATCTATCTATCTATCTATCTATCTATCTATCTATCTATCTATCTATCTATCTATCTATCTATCTATCTATCTATCTATCTATCTATCTATCTATCTATCTATCTATCTATCTATCTATCTATCTATCTATCTATCTATCTATCTATCTATCTATCTATCTATCTATCTATCTATCTATCTATCTATCTATCTATCTATCTATCTATCTATCTATCTATCTATCTATCTATCTATCTATCTATCTATCTATCTATCTATCTATCTATCTATCTATCTATCTATCTATCTATCTATCTATCTATCTATCTATCTATCTATCTATCTATCTATCTATCTATCTATCTATCTATCTATCTATCTATCTATCTATCTATCTATCTATCTATCTATCTATCTATCTATCTATCTATCTATCTATCTATCTATCTATCTATCTATCTATCTATCTATCTATCTATCTATCTATCTATCTATCTATCTATCTATCTATCTATCTATCTATCTATCTATCTATCTATCTATCTATCTATCTATCTATCTATCTATCTATCTATCTATCTATCTATCTATCTATCTATCTATCTATCTATCTATCTATCTATCTATCTATCTATCTATCTATCTATCTATCTATCTATCTATCTATCTATCTATCTATCTATCTATCTATCTATCTATCTATCTATCTATCTATCTATCTATCTATCTATCTATCTATCTATCTATCTATCTATCTATCTATCTATCTATCTATCTATCTATCTATCTATCTATCTATCTATCTATCTATCTATCTATCTATATCTATCTATCTATCTATCTATCTATCTATCTATCTATCTATCTATCTATCTATCTATCTATCTATCTATCTATCTATCTATCTATCTATCTATCTATCTATCTATCTATCTATCTATCTATCTATCTATCTATCTATCTATCTATCTATCTATCTATCTATCTATCTATCTATCTATCTATCTATCTATCTATCTATCTATCTATCTATCTATCTATCTATCTATCTATCTATCTATCTATCTATCTATCTATCTATCTATCTATCTATCTATCTATCTATCTATCTATCTATCTATCTATCTATCTATCTATCTATCTATCTATCTATCTATCTATCTATCTATCTATCTATCTATCTATCTATCTATCTATCTATCTATCTATCTATCTATCTATCTATCTATCTATCTATCTATCTATCTATCTATCTATCTATCTATCTATCTATCTATCTATCTATCTATCTATCTATCTATCTATCTATCTATCTATCTATCTATCTATCTATCTATCTATCTATCTATCTATCTATCTATCTATCTATCTATCTATCTATCTATCTATCTATCTATCTATCTATCTATCTATCTATCTATCTATCTATCTATCTATCTATCTATCTATCTATCTATCTATCTATCTATCTATCTATCTATCTATCTATCTATCTATCTATCTATCTATCTATCTATCTATCTATCTATCTATCTATCTATCTATCTATCTATCTATCTATCTATCTATCTATCTATCTATCTATCTATCTATCTATCTATCTATCTATCTATCTATCTATCTATCTATCTATCTATCTATCTATCTATCTATCTATCTATCTATCTATCTATCTATCTATCTATCTATCTATCTATCTATCTATCTATCTATCTATCTATCTATCTATCTATCTATCTATCTATCTATCTATCTATCTATCTATCTATCTATCTATCTATCTATCTATCTATCTATCTATCTATCTATCTATCTATCTATCTATCTATCTATCTATCTATCTATCTATCTATCTATCTATCTATCTATCTATCTATCTATCTATCTATCTATCTATCTATCTATCTATCTATCTATCTATCTATCTATCTATCTATCTATCTATCTATCTATCTATCTATCTATCTATCTATCTATCTATCTATCTATCTATCTATCTATCTATCTATCTATCTATCTATCTATCTATCTATCTATCTATCTATCTATCTATCTATCTATCTATCTATCTATCTATCTATCTATCTATCTATCTATCTATCTATCTATCTATCTATCTATCTATCTATCTATCTATCTATCTATCTATCTATCTATCTATCTATCTATCTATCTATCTATCTATCTATCTATCTATCTATCTATCTATCTATCTATCTATCTATCTATCTATCTATCTATCTATCTATCTATCTATCTATCTATCTATCTATCTATCTATCTATCTATCTATCTATCTATCTATCTATCTATCTATCTATCTATCTATCTATCTATCTATCTATCTATCTATCTATCTATCTATCTATCTATCTATCTATCTATCTATCTATCTATCTATCTATCTATCTATCTATCTATCTATCTATCTATCTATCTATCTATCTATCTATCTATCTATCTATCTATCTATCTATCTATCTATCTATCTATCTATCTATCTATCTATCTATCTATCTATCTATCTATCTATCTATCTATCTATCTATCTATCTATCTATCTATCTATCTATCTATCTATCTATCTATCTATCTATCTATCTATCTATCTATCTATCTATCTATCTATCTATCTATCTATCTATCTATCTATCTATCTATCTATCTATCTATCTATCTATCTATCTATCTATCTATCTATCTATCTATCTATCTATCTATCTATCTATCTATCTATCTATCTATCTATCTATCTATCTATCTATCTATCTATCTATCTATCTATCTATCTATCTATCTATCTATCTATCTATCTATCTATCTATCTATCTATCTATCTATCTATCTATCTATCTATCTATCTATCTATCTATCTATCTATCTATCTATCTATCTATCTATCTATCTATCTATCTATCTATCTATCTATCTATCTATCTATCTATCTATCTATCTATCTATCTATCTATCTATCTATCTATCTATCTATCTATCTATCTATCTATCTATCTATCTATCTATCTATCTATCTATCTATCTATCTATCTATCTATCTATCTATCTATCTATCTATCTATCTATCTATCTATCTATCTATCTATCTATCTATCTATCTA
>JAVIAB010000050.1:310429-432929 GCA_032433765.1 Megaustenia siamemsis
ATTTTCCTCTCCCTAATTAACTCTCCAGTGAAGGAATACAACTGGAGACAGTTCAGAGCTACAACTACCTTCTTCTTCTTCTACCTTTTTAGCTCCCAGTGGAGCTTAGGTCTTCAATACACTTTCCAAGTCATTCTGTTTTTTTGCCATTCTTTTAAGATCATTCCATGTCTTCCCCATCATCTTCATCTCTGTTTCTATCTGTCTTCTCCAAGAATTCCTTGGTCTTCCTCTTTGTCTTTTACCCTGGTATTCCAAAAGGGCCTGTTGTAATACTCTCAGTTGGCTTCCGTAGTGTGTGTCCTATCCAGCGCCATCGTCTTCGCTGTATCTCATTATCCACTGGTATTTGACTGGTACATTTCCATAATTCTATATTAGTGATTTTGTCCTGCCAATTCATCCTTTTATTCTGCGTAAGCATCCATTAATGAAAGTCTGTATCTTCGTGATTGTCAATTTTGTTGTTCTCCATGTTTCACAGCCATATAATAGGACTGACTTAACATTTGAGTTGAAAATTTTTATTTTTGTATTTAACCTAATTTCTTTGGATTTCCATATATTTCCCAGTGCAATGAAAGCTCCTCTTTCTTTTGATATCCTTATTTTGGTATCATTTTCTGTTCCTCTCTCTTTATTTATATTACTGCCCAGATATATGTAAGATTGTACGTCTAGTAGAGGTATTTCTCCTAGTTTTATTTGTTCTTGACAACTGCATTAATTCTCATGTTGGTCTTATCTCTATTAATCTTCAGTCCTAGCTGTTGTGTTCTCTCCTCAAGTATGCTCATTTTATCCTGCATCTGTTGATGGCTGTGTGATAGGAGAGTTATGTCATCAGCAAAGTCTAAATCATCAAGTTGTTTGGTCAGTGACCACTGGATTCCATTTCTGTTATTTTGAGTTATTTTCATAATCCAATCTATGGCCAGTAGAAAGAGAAATGAAGACAGAAGGCATCCTTGCCTTACTCCTGTTCTTATTTCAAATGCTTCTGTAAGCTGTCCTTCATGTACTACACTACATTTCGTTCCTTAATGCATTATAGGATTTTTCTCTCCCTAATTAACTCGCCGGTGAAGGAATACATCTGGAGACAGTTCAGAGCTACAACTACTTTGGGCAAACTATAACCAATGATGGAAAATGCACAAGTGAAATAAAGAAAAGAATAGGAATGGCAAAAAGTAATGTCAATGCCATGAAAAATATACTAACATCAAAACAAATAACACCATGGCTAAAACTAAGAATAGCAAAATGTAACATCTTCTCAATATTCTGTATGGTGCAGAAACATGGACATTATACAAGAAAACAGAGCAGAAATTGAAGGAAGCCTTTGAAATGTGATGTATAGAAGAATAGGTAGAATTGGATGGAAAGAAAAGAAAACAAACGATGCAGTTTGAAACCAACTAAAAATGAAAGAGAACTACTAAATACAATTAGAACAAGACAATCAAAGTTTGGGGCATGTTAAAAGACACAACAGCCTAATAAAAGTAATATTGGAAGGGAAAATACAAGGTAAAAGAGGCATAGGCAGACCAAAATTAATATGGACGAGTAACATCAAAAGATGGACAAGTCAACCTATGACAATCTGCACCATCAAAGCAAGAGTCATAGTGGAATGGCGCTCCATAGTAGCCAACAATCGATGCGGAGACAGCACTCAATGAATGATGATGAATTAATTCGTCATATTGTATTTCTCATTAACAAACTAATCACATCGGCTGGACAAAATTTATTTCTCATTAACAAACTAATCGTGTCCCGTTAGCGCAATCGATAGGCGGTTGGCTTACCACGGCAACAGCCGGGGTTCGTACCCTGGCGAGGACACCTGGGTTTTACTAATTCCCTAAAAATTAGTGGGAGCCGCGATAGCTCAGTGGTTAGTGAACTGGACTACTACGGACAAGAGGTAGGGTTCGATCCCAACCGACGGCTCCGGGTTCACCCAGCCTTAAATGGGTACCGGATTTTTTCTGGGAAAGTAAAGCAGCACGGGCGTAATACCGACCACATTACCCCCAAAAATCATGTGCTGAAGGTCTGTAAAATATAGGGTCACTAACACCATATTTCCCTATACGCCACTTGGCGTGACGGGGGGTACTTTACTTTTTTTTAACAAACTAATCACATCGGCTGGACAAATTTCTCATTAACAAATTAATCACATCGTCTGGACAAAATTTATTTCTCATTAACAAACTAATCACATCGACTGGACAAAATGTATTTCTCATTAACAAACTAATGACATCGGCTGGACAAATTTTATTTCTCATTAACAAACTAATCACATCGGCTGGACAAAATTTATTTCTCATTAACAAACTAATGACATCGGCTGGACAAAATTTATTTCTCATTAACAAACTAATGACATCGGCTGGATAAAATTTATTTCTCATTAACAAACTAATCACATCGGCTGGACAAAATTTTATTTCTCATTAACAAACTAATGACATCGACTGGACAAATTTATTTCTCATTAACAAACTAATGACATCGACTGGACAAAATTTATTTCTCATTAACAAACTAATCACATCGACTGGACAAAATTTATTTCTCATTAAAACTAATGGCATCGGCTGGACAAAAATTTATTTCTCATTAACAAACTAATGACATCGACTGGACAAAATTTATTTCTCATTAACAAATTAATCACATCGGCTGGACAAATTTTATTTCTCATTAACAAATTAATCACACCGGCTGGACAAAATGTATTTCTCATTAACAAATTAATCACATCGGCTGGACAAAATTTATTTCTCATTAACAAACTAATGACATCGGCTGGACAAAATTTATTTCTCATTAACAAATTAATCACATCGGCTGGACACAATTTATTTCTAATTAACAAACTAATGACATCGGCTGGACAAAATTTATTTCTCATTACCAAACTCACCATATCAACTAGACTAACTCATCATGTAAAAAAAAAAAAAAAAAAGAGCCCCCGTCACGCTAAGTGACGTATAGGAAATATAGTGTTAGTGGCCATAATTTTTTACAGACCTTCAGCACATGATTTTTGGGGTAATGTGGTCGGTATTACGCCCTAACTCATCATGTAGTTCTGACTAAATTTTCTTCCAATCAACAAACTCATCATATTTCTTTCTATGTTATTTTTCCCCCACTTAAGCACTGCTCATATGTCCCTCGTTATACACTCAAGAGCGGCGCCATATTAATTAAACTTGACCACCTGCTCCATGCTAGTAATGGTTTGTATACTTACCGAGCCTACATTTAAAATAAGTCTTAACCTGGATATCTCTTTGTTTAGCCTCCAGTAATGATGTCTTCCATCGTTCTCTGGTGTCTTCAATTAAAGTGGAGCAGGTGCTGCTGTGAGTGCAGTTGTTACGTCACTGTGGCAGCACAATCAAATGCAATGTAATTCTAGTGTTTTGTTTAAACAACAAGCAATTCCAACATAATTATGTCATTTTAAAACAAATTCCTAGCCCCTACCGCTTTCAGTGGGGGGGGGGGGGGGTTCCTTAAAGTGATATATTTGTGTTTGCTGACATCTCGTTTGAAGAGGTTAATCATAATAAACGGTTTAGTTCCGTGTATGCTGAGTGGTTCTGTTTTGATGATGTTTTCGGGCGCGTATTTGGACCCCGGAATTAATTTGGGTGGAGTCGAGGTACTGGTATCAGATTAACGAACTGGACCTGACCAAGATAATCTGACCAGATTAAAAAAAACATTGAAGGTGGAAAACAAAGTCGGTCGCAAAAATTGCTGTTACAAATTTGGATGTATCGGCTTGAATGAAGCTTAAATGAAACACAATGCAATGAATGTATTTTAACTGTGAACAAAGAATAAGTAGTGGAAAAAATAAAAATCTGAAGTGCGCTAGTTGTAATTCTAGAGGTGTTAGAGAGACGTGTCATTCTACATTATTTAAAAAAAAATCATGATGGAAGTCATTAAGTCGTTATTTTTTTTTCTCTGTCTCTCCCTCTCTCTCTCTCTCTCTCTGCGATCAGGACTCAATCAGAGTAAGGATTCCAGACTCTCACATGAAGTCAGCTGTCAGGCTAAGTGTGTTGATCGCCCCCACAGACTGAACATCACAAGTAGAGTTCGCCAGATCCACTCTGATTGAGCACCCGTTAAAACGTTGCACTGTGTTCTGCGCAAGTGGCCCAGTGCATCCGATTTCAGCCAGCATTTTATTCGGTTTGCTTTCCCTAGCCTTTGATTGTCCCCAATCTTCCTGCAAGGCAGCAGATTGTCTTTTCTGTAGGGGGGATTCTGCCCTTAGATGGTCGGCCCTCCCAGGTTTACGAGCACCATCTGCCCGAGTCACCAGAGGTGACTAACACAGACATGGCACACACAAAGATGTGAGATGTGACTAACACAGACACGCACGCCCAAAGATGTGAAATGTGACTAACACAGACATGCACACACAAAGATATGAGATGTGACTAACACAGACACGCACGCACAAAGATGTGAAATGTGACTAACACAGACACGCACGCACAAAGATGTGAATGTGACTAACACAGACATGCACACACAAAGATATGAGATGTGACTAACACAGACACGCACGCACAAAGATGTGAGATGTAACTAACACAGACACGCACGCACAAAGATGTGAGATGTAACTAACAAAGACACGCACGCACAAAGATGTGAAATGTGTCTAACACAGACATGCACACACAAAGATATGAGATGTGACTAACACAGACATGCACACACAAAGATCTGAGATGTGACTAACACAGACATGCACACACAAAGATCTGAGATGTGACTAACACAGATATATTTTAATTCTGGTTGTAGTCGGGTTGGCACAAAATACGTCCAAAACTAGAGATGCAGAAAGTGACATGAGAAATAGGTCGGGGTAATAGTACAAATGTAGTCGTGATTTTTTTTTTCATGACGAAATTGTTGCGAATAATGTCATGCACAGCTTACAAGTGAAACGTGAAGGCAATTCTTGATGTGAAGAGTCTTCACTTCTTTTCGGCACATTTTTTTTCCGAGAGGGGCGTATCCGCCACTTTTTAAAACTTCTGATGCCTTTTGTTCCCTGATCAATGCCATAGACAAAAAGTAACAAATAAACAAAAGTAAACAAATGGACAAAGTAAACAAATGGACAGAAGTAAACAAATAAACAAAAGTAAACAAATGGACAGAAGTAAACAAATAAACAAAAGTAACAAATGGACAGAAGTCAACAAATGGACAGAAGTAAACAAATGGACAGAAGTAAACAAATAAACAAAAGTAAATAAATGGACAGAAGTAAACAAATAAACAAAAGTAAAGAAATGGACAGAAGTAAACAATGGACAGAAGTAACAAATAAACAAAAGTAAACAATGGACAGAAGTAAACAAATGGACAAAAGTAAACAAATAAACAAAAGTATTTTAAAAAAAAAGCGCAGTATAAAAATGTTTTATTTTATATTAATTATTTTAATGTATTTTTTTTTCGCTCTTCCCTAGTCACTGGTGTGTGCAGAACTCAGCGAGTCTGCTCGTGATTGGATATCTTTTATTGCAACTGTATACATGTATATGATAAGGTGTCTACTAATGACCAACGTCGATCATTCGCACGTTGTTGGTCAGTAGCATGATAAGTGTTTGAGTGTTGCTTTGTGTTTACGATTGTGTAAAGTGAGCACATGTTAACACAATAAATACTTCTTCTTTCTCTTTCTTTTCTTCTTCTTTCCCTCTTCTTCGTTCACTGGACAACTGCATCTCCTCACGTTAAAAGAAAACACTAAATGAGCGTAGTTGCGTAGTGTTGTCGTTAACAAAAAATTTGCCATTTATTTTCAAAATTCACGTTTAGACTTCAACATTAATAAATTCGCAAATGAAAAGCGTTATCTCAAGGCTGGTGACATCTCCATACATATTGAATCTGCAATATTTTACGCCTTTCAGACCAATACAACCTATTTGAAAAGGGAATTTTTAATACATGTTGTCTTCCCTCTTCATCCCTGTTTGTTTTCCAGACTGGGTAATATATGATGCCTCCACAGAATTGATTGCACGGTTAAGTTAGACGTGTACACTAGTGCATCCACCCACCGGTGAGCTATAACGGCTATAGACCACTCAAGCGCCTTTACCACAATAAAGTAGAGACAATTATTTGTACTGGTGAAAGGATAAGATATAAACCTTACTTTTGATTATAGGGAGCCGCGATAGCTCAGTGGTTAGTGAACTGGACTACAAAGGACAAGATAGGGTTCGATCCCGACCGACGGCTTCCGATTCACCCAGTCTTTAATGGGTACCGGCTTTTTTTCTGGAAAATAAAGCGGCACGGGAGTAATGCCGACCACATTACCCCAAAATCATCGGCCAAAATCATGTGCCAAAGGTCTGTAAATTTACGTTCACTAACACCATATTCCCTATACGCAACTTGGCGTGACGGGGGTACTTTACTTTACTTTTTCACTACTTTTGATTATAACATCTACTGTAGTTAAGGACAAGACGTAGAGTTCGATCCCAACCGACGGCTTCCGGGTTCACCCAACCTTAAATGGGTACCAGATTTTTTTTCCGGGAAAGCAAGCGGCACGGGCATAATACGGACCATTCTTCTACTACCTTTTTAGCTCCCAGTGGAGCATAGGTCTTCAACAAACACTTTCCAAGTCGTTCTGTTTTTTGCCATTCTTTTAAGATCATTCCATGTCTTCCCCATCATCTTCATCTCTGCTTCGATCTGTCTTCTCCAAGAATTCCTTCGTCTTCCTCTTTGTCTTTTCCCCTGGGGATTCCAAAAAGGGCCTGTTGTGTAATACTCTCAGTTGGCTTCCGTAGTGTGTGTCCTATCCATCGCCATCGTCTTCGCTGTATCTCTTTGTCCACTGGTATTTGACCGGTACATTTCCATAATTCCACATTAGTGACTTTGTCCTGCCATTTCCATCCCTTTATTCTGCGCAAGCATCCATTAATGAAAGTCTGTACCTTCGTGCTTGTCAATTTTGTTATTCTCCATGTTTCACAGCCATATAATAGGACCGACTTAAACGACCATATTACCCCAAAAATCATGTGCTGATGGTCTGTAAAAATTATGGTCACTAACACCATATTCCCTATACGCCACTTGGGGTGACGGGGTTCTTTACTTTTTTACTTTTTTATCTACTGTAGTTCTGTCCAATTTGTTAATTATATATTGGGGCACATCTGACTGATGGTCGTGAGACGTGGGCGCTAGGTCAATACTGCAATAATAATATAATAATAATAATAAAAGTAACATTCGTAGTACTATTACTGTAATTAAAATTAAGAGATGAACAATTAACACTGGAAAAATAGTAACCTTTACAACTAACGTTAAAGTTGTTTGAGTAAAATTTATCTAGAGCAAATTATGCCGTGGGCACTAGGAAAGTAGGTACGGGATGCCATAGTACACGCTGGCGCCGCCCCGCGCTGGGCAGCGCTGAGCTACTGGTTTATAATGTTCCATGGTGATAGATGACATCGATCGTGGGAGAGTCCGTTAGGGCAGGCTTGTGCCAAAAATAGAATCAAATTTTAAATATTGAAAGCATGCTCATGAAAGTAAGGTACTTATCTTATATATTTAACAAATCATCGAGATAGTAAGTACAGGCTTGAAAAGTCATACAAGTTTATAAAAATAAGTATTTCTAGTCCTACATCCATTCTTATACTCCTGTCCCATTGTAAAGTCCGAACAACATAAAATGATTCATATTGGTAATTTTCTATACAATTATAGAAAAAAGTAAAGTACCACAAGCCAACTAGTCCGATCTTTCATTTCCCCGTACTCCCGCATGTCCAGGGACGTAGACAAGGCTGAATATACGTACTTTTGACTTCTGCAATGCCTCTACCCATTGTAAAAAGTAAAAAAAGTAAAGTACCCCCGTCACGCCAAGTGGCGTATAGGTAATATGGTGTTAGTGACCATTAATTTTACAGACCTTCGGCACATGATTTTTGGGGTAATGAGGTCAGTATACGCCCGTGCCGCTTTACTCTCCCAGAAAAAATCCGGTACCCTTTAAAGGCTGGGTGAACCCGGAAGCCGTCGGTTGGGATCGAACCTACCTTTTGTCCTTTGTAGTCCAGTTCACTAACCACTGAGCTATCGTGGCTCCCTCTACGCATTGCCTGTGTACATATTCCCGCGTGTCCTGGAACATAGGCAAGGATGAATCTGCGTATTTTTGACTTCTGAATTGATTCTACCCATTGGCGACGTACAGAGCCCACCTCCAGCCGACCACATCACAACTAGGGTCTCCATGAGCCAACAACTTGGTGCTCCATCTTTCCCACCCCGTTACAAAGCCTGCAATTTATTGTTTTCAATTGACAATAGCACTTTTACTAGTTCAGTTTAACATTGGACCTAAGTTTTATTGTACATCTTCCATAGCTGTATATGATCAGTCTAAATTAGTCAAAATGAGTGTCCATTCTGTCTCGAATATTCTAAAATAAGGGTTAAACTCTACATACACATTCAGTCTCGAAAATTCTAAAATAAGGGTTAAACTCTAAATACACATCAGTCTCAAATATTCTAAAATGAGGTGTAAACTCTACATACATATTCTGTCTCAAATATTCAAAATGAGGGTTAATCTCTACATACACATTCAGTCTCGAAAATTCTAAAATAAGGGTTAAACTCTAAATACACATTCAGTCTCAAATATTCTAAAATGAGGTGTAAACTCTACATACATATTCTGTCTCAAATATTCTAAAATGAGGGTTAAACTCTAGGGTTAAACCAGGGTTCAACTGTAGATCCATACTCAGTCTCACATATTCTACAATCATTTCAACTCTACATATACACTCAACTCAAATATTCTAAATCAGGTCCATCTCTACATACACAGTCAGCTCCAAATATTCAAATAAGGTCCATCTCTACATACACTCTTTGCCTCAGATATTTTAAATCAGGTCCATCTCTACATACATACTCAGCCTCAAATATTCTAAAATCAGGTCCATCTCTACATACATAGTCAGCTTCAAATATTCTAAAATCATGTCCATCTCTACATACATACTCAGCCTCAAATATTCTAAAATCATGTCCATCTCTACATACATACTCAGCCTCAAATATTCAAAATTAGATCCATCTCTACATACACAGTCAGCTCCAAATATTCAAAATAAGGTCCATCTCTACATACACTCTTTGCCTCAGATATTTTAAATCAGGTCCATCTCTACATACATACGCAGCCTCAAATATTCTAAAACCAGGTCCATCTCAACATACACGCACAGCCTAAAATATTTTAACATGTCCATCTCTACGTACATACTCCGCCTCAAATATTTTAATAAGGTCCATCTCTACATACACACTCAGCCTCAAATATTTTAAAATCAGGTCCATCTCTACGTACATACTCCGCCTCAAATATTTTAAATAAGGTCCATCTCTACATACACACTCAGCCTCAATATTCTAAAATCAGGTCCATCTCTACATACACTGAGCCTCAAATATTTTAACATCAGGTCCGTCTGTACATACACTCAGCCTCAAATATTTTAACATCAGGTCCGTCTGTACATACACTGAGCCTCAAATATTTTAACATCAGGTCCGTCTGTACATACACTGAGCCTCAAATATTTTAACATCAGGTCCGTCTGTACATACACTGAGCCTCAAATATTCTAAAATCAGGTCCATCTTTACATACACTCAGCCTCAAATATTTTAACATCAGGTCCGTCTGTACATACACATTCTATCTAAAACATTAGTTCGTCGTTCCACGCGGGTTTTGAACCATGTAATTGTGAACATGAGATGAGCACAGCATCTCAAATGCTACATCGCCCCCGCGACTTACGCCCATTACGTCATCACGCCTTCTGTCATCGAATTGATCAGTTAACGCTGTAGTACTGGTAGTTACAGTTGTAATGTTTTATAGAGAGAAAAAAATCTGCATACAAAGGGGATTTTCTGAGTACAGAATATTGACCCAACTCGGACGTGTTCAGGAAAATCCATTGCTGATTGTTGATCAGAAAATAGCCCAGCGACGCTAAAGTCCACTGCTTTAATTTCGCTTCGTGGACTTGGGAAAACAAAGCGCACTGAGTCATTCATTGCACGTTTTATTTCAATGGTAACTCGTTGGAATGAGGTTATCAATACTGGAAACGGAGACAATCCATTGGCTATCGATAGCAGGCTGTTCAAGCGTCATTAAAATTAAATGGGCCCCTGTTTGCATTATTTCGCGTTGACGTAGGACCAGTGTTTCGTCTGCAATTCGATCACTCTGCTTTTGGTCTTTGAACATGGGTACCTTAGTCTTCGCGCCCCCCCCCCCCCCCCTTCTTTCTGCAGCGGTGCCCGCGTTATCTTATCACGTGTCAAAGCCTAACTGACCTCAGCCATCAATTCCCGAGCCATGTACGGCAGCCATCTTTATGTTTATAATTACCTCCTATTCTCTCTCGGTACTCCATGGGGATGGATGGAAACTTGCGGTTGCCATGGCCGGTCAATGACACACTTTTGATCAAGACCATTCTTCATCTCCCAGATGATGAGCTCTCCGTCAAGACTCTGCGTTAGAACAGACGCGCTAACAAGGTGATGGTCGCGAAGTTTCGCGCTAATCGGGACTGTTGATATAGATGACCAAATAGTGCAGGGAGGTTTGATTAAGCAATGCATGTTAGAGAAAATAAAAGTAATCGGTTTAAAAAAAAAAAAACCCTGAACTAATATTTTTGAAGGAATCTACACATCAATAATTCAACCCGATGATTGGAAAGTTCAGTTAACTGTTGAGCAGCAGTTAAAAAAATGTCATTTAGCAAACTATAATAACTAGAAGGTAAAAACTCTGCAGTGCATGACGAGTAATGGACTGAAAGAACCCGTATAAAAACCAATTCTGAACAGAAAAAGCAGTTTTTAGGAAAGAAATAACGTAGAATATTTAAACTATGACAGATTTTAGAATAGTATAGAATGTGGGCAATTTGATTTTAGTAGCCAGTGTTTCATCTCTCCTCACTCAACATCTATTCAGACAACGACTTACATCATAGCAATCCAGAGATTATGACTTTAGCACAAAATGATTAAATCATTGATTATTGAACTCAAGGTCAAGCAATTACACTGCCAGGATACCAACATTGAGGACATGGAGATTTTGAGTCTACCTGGGCTCTAATATGGTGGTAGATGGAAATGTTCAAGCAGAAATCAATAAAAGACTGTCAAAAGCAAGTCAACCATTTGCACCATTAAGAACATCTGAAACATGCAACATTGAAAAAAGATTCAAATTATCATTTTCAATTACAATGTTAAGCGCCCTACAGTATGTACCAAAGTCGTAGAGAATTACCAAATTCTTCTGCCTTGAGCTAAAGCCTTCTAAAAAAGTTGTCTTGGCATAATATTTGATTTTTTCCCCCTTTTTGATCTAACATTGAATTATTGAATTATTGAATTAATAAGTCAATTGAGTTTTGATCTAACATTATATAAAACAAAAGATGAATCCATCAGGAACTTGCACTAATCACTTCACTACAGAGGTACTAGAAAAAAAACACAACGCTGGATAGGACACATTATTAGTATCTAAGACATTATCATTGATGGCAGTTCTTCACTGACTCCAAGCTGGTGAGAAAACAAGAGGAAGACGAAAGAGACAAGGAGAAAAACATCTTATAAAGGACAGAAGAAAGCGTTTTCTACGTTTGGGGTGGGTTTGATCAAATTAGAAAAAGTCACGATTCCTTGTGGTGGCCTTAATATGCAGTGCTTTATCCAGAAGAAGAAATTTACCAGAAAATGTGTATATGCCGCCCCTTAACAAACGAAATCGTAATAAACCGGGTTTCTGACGCTCCAGGGTACTTACTTTTGTCGAATGGATATCTGTTAAACTTATATTTAAGAATATTTTAAATTTAAAACTATACTTTCATATTTATAGTCGTATTTTTCTACCTTTTTAGCTCCCAGTGGAGCATAGGTCTTTAACAACACTTTCCAAGTCGTTATGTTTTTTTGCCATTCTTTTTAAAATCAATCAAAGTCTTCCCCTTCATGTTCATCTCTGCTTCTATCTGTATTCTCCAAGAATTCTTGGTCTTCCTCATTGTCTTTTCCCCTGAGGATTCCAAAAGGGCCTGTTGTGTAATACTCTCAGTTGGCTTCCGCAGTGTGTCCTATCCAGCGCCATCGTCTTCGCTGTATCTCTTTATCCACTGGTATTTGACTGGACAGAAATAAAAAACAGAATAGCTCAGGCCAAAATAGCATTTCAGAACATTAAAAATATTTTATGCAATAAATCTATGTCAATAAAAATGAGAAGAGAGTTCATCGGTGCTATATAGAACCAATTCTAACCTATGGAAGCGAATCATGGACAGTAGACAAACAATGAAAAGCCGATTGGAGGCCACAGAGATGGGATTTCTCGGAAGAATGTTGAAAGTTCCATGGAGAGCTAAAAGACCAATGAGGAAGTTCTCAAAGCGGCCACACAAAAGGGAGCTCTTAAAAAACATCAGAAAGAAGCAATGAACATTTTTCGGGCACATCATGAGAAGAGGAAAGTTGGAATACTTGGTTACAACTGGCAAAATAAAAGGAAAGAGAGGTCGCGGGCAACAAAGAGAGAAAATACTGATAGCTTGGTGTCATGGCATGGAAAACAGTCAACACAGAACTGATACGATGCGCTGTAGATAGAAGATTGTGGAGAGACATGATCATCTACGCCAACCGTATGGCACATGATGATGATGATTTGACTGGTACATTTTCATAATTCTATCTTAGTGATTTTGTCCTGCCATGTCCATCCATATATTCTGCGTAAGCATCCATTAATAAAATTCTGTATCTTCACGATTGTCAATTTTGTTGTTCTCCATGTTTCACAGTCATGTAATAGGACCGACTTAACATTTGAGTTGAACATTTTTACTTTTGTATTTAACCTAATTTCTTTGGATTTCCATATGTTTCCCAGTGCAATGAAAGCTCCTCTTGCTTTTGATATCCTTATTTTGTTATCATTTTCTGTTCCTCCCTTTTTATCTATATTACTGCCTATATTTATATTATATTAAACTTAGGCTATTCAAATCAAATGTACTATCAACCCTTACATATGCGTGTGAAAGCTGGAAAACAACAAGAGATATAGAAACAAAGTTGAACGCATTCGAAAATAAATGTCTAAGGAAAATACTTGGTATAGAATGGAACGAATTCAAAAAACGAGGAAATTAGAGAAATCGCCAATCAACACTAATATCTTCAGTAATAAAGAAAGACGATGGTCATACGTTGGACATGTGATGAGAAGAGATAATAATCGAATAGCAAAGCAAGCCCTCATATGGGAAACACAGGTAAAAGAAAAAGAGGAAGACCCAGGGAGACACTGAGAAGAACATTGATGAGAGAGGCAAGAGCAGCAGGAATCGGCTCCCTCAATGGATAGAACTGCTTGCACAGAACAGAGACAGATGGCGAGATTTGATAAATATCTTTAAAAGAAAACTGCTAGAACAAAAATTCATATAGGAGAAGGTGTATCTTGGTCTACGCCCTATGGGCCGGTTACGGCTCGAAAGGTCAATAGATAGATAGATAGATATTTATATTACTGCCTATATTTATATTACTGCCTATATTTATATTACTGCCTATATTTATATTACTGCCTATATTTATATACTGCCTATATTTATATTACTTGTTATTAAATGGAGATTACAAACTATCAGAGACTTACAAATTTCAATAACTGTTGACACCCCATAAAGCTTACCGGAACGCGTTTCAAACAGTTCCGGCTGAAAACAAACCTTATTCGTATGTATGTTATGTTATGTTATGTTATGTTATGTTATGTTATGTTATGTTATGTTATGTTATGTTATGTCATGTCATGTCATGTCATGTCATGTCATGTCATGTCATGTCATGTCATGTCATGTCGTGTCGTGTCGTGTCGTGCCGTGTCGTGTCGTGTCGTGCCGTGCGTGTCGTGTCGTGTCATGTTATGTTATGTTATGTTATGTTATGTTATGTTATGTTGTTATGTTATGTATGTATGTATGAATGTATGTATGTATGTATGAATGTATGTATGTATGTGTATGTAAGTGTGTATGTATGTGTATATGCATGTATGTGTGTGTATGTCTGCATGTATGTATGTATGAATGTATGTATGTATGTATGTATGTATGTATGTATGTATGTATGTATGTATGTATGTATGTATGTATGTATGTATGTATGTATGTATGTATGTATGTATGTATGTATGTATGTATGTATGTATGTATGTATGTATGTATGTATGTATGTATGTATGTATGTATGTATGTATGTATGTATGTATGTATGTATGTATGTATGTATGTATGTATGTATGTATGTATGTATGTATGTATGTATGTATGTATGTATGTACGAATGTATGTGTGTATGTATGTTTGTATGTATGTATGTATGTATGTATGTATGTATGTATGTATGTATGTATGTGTATGTATGTATGTATGTATGTATGTATGTATGTATGTATGTATGTATGTATGTATGTATGTATGTATGTATGCATGTATGTATGTATGTATGTATGTATGTGTTTGTAAGTGTGTATGTATGCATGTATGTGTGTGTATGTCTGCATGTATGTATGTATGTATGTATGAATGTGTGTATGTATCTATGAATGTATATATGTATGTTTGTTTGTTTGTTTGTATGTATGTATATGTATGTTGTGAGATGCAGAATGGCTCAGGCAAAAGCAGCTTTCCAAAAAATGAGGAAGATCCTATGCAATCCATTTTGACAATAGAAACAAGAAAAAGAGTTCATAAATGTTACGTAGAGCCAGTCTTAACATATGGATGCGAATCATGGACAATAGGACAACAGACAAGAAATCACTGGAGTCTGTAGAAATGTGGTTTTACAGAAGAATGTTGAATGGACAGCTAAGAAGAGTAATGGAGATGTTCTGAGAAAGTCAAAGCAAAAATAGAGCTAATGTCCAAGATTAGGAAGAAACAATCATTTTTTGGCCATGTAATGAGAAGAGAACTGGAATATATTGTAACAACTGGAAAAATTGAGTGACAAAGAGATAGAGGGAATCAAAGAGAAAAAATAACAGACAGCTTAAGAGAATGGCTTGGCAGAAGGTCAACACAGAAATGGTAAATAGCTATTGAGATCGAAAGTTGTGGAGAGACATGATCACCTACGCCAGCAGGCCCGATACTCGATGATGATGATGATATATATGCATGTAATTATGTATGTATGCATGTACGTGTGCATGTATATACGTACGACATGTACATGGCGTTGGTCTCCATCTTTTTGTATGTAAAATATCCGAATCTCAAGTCATTATCTTTATATTTCCTGAACGGTGGAAGCAGCAAATTACGTGGTAGCATGTGCGGTTGTTTGTCGTGCCACAAATTAACATTGACTGTCTTTGCCACAAAGATATCACAAAGCTACCCCAAAGTTCGATATCCGTAATTATGTCTTCCTTACAGAACGAGGTAAACTTGTGAGCCTGCGGGTGTTTTTCTGCTGATGCGCGCGCGTGTGTTGTTAAACATCAAAAGTATGTTTACACCCGCGCATCTGTTTACACGCGAACGTGTACGCACGCACACAATGAGCTCACGGGTACCAAATCATTGTTTGGCTATTAGCTTGACAGTTTTATTTAATTACATTTTTTTGTTTGTTAATTCATTGCTTTAATGTCGTACAAGATAGGCCTATTTTATTAAACGTCTCTGGATAGAAACAAAGAAAATGTCAAACTAGTTAATCTTCGAGTACGAAAGAGTTTCAGGTGTCTAAATATTGTCCTTGTCTACGTTGTCAAATCATCATCATCATCAAGTACCGTCCCTGCTGGCATAAGTAATCGTGTCTCTCCACAACTTTCCATCTCTCCAGCGGTTTATCAATTCTGCTGTTGACTTCCTACTAAACCATCCTTTTATTATGCCTAATTATATCTTTTCTCACAGCCTCAGTCTATCGCTTCGTCCATCAATTCTTTCTTTGTCACTATATATTTCAGTTGATCCCATCTCATTACATATAAAAAAATTGTCTGCTCCTGATATTGAAAATATGTTTTTCTTTTTTCTTTGGTCTCCTTTAGAATAAGCGCGTTATTTTATGTAGCTGTCCGTTGTATTATTAGCATTCATCTCTAAACACATTGGCCTCCAACGACTTTTATGAACTGTTGTCCATAATTTTCATCCATATTTTAAAACCGGCTTCACATAAAACTGAGGAACTCTTTTTTTTAATCCCAATTGTCATAAATTGTCCCTGTTTGTGAAGTGATTGCGACTTATATTTTTTACAGTACAGGATAGCCAGTCCCATGCCCAACTCTCCTTAGTCGCCTCATACGAGCATGCCTTATAGGGGACAGCGGAAGCCAACTGAGAGTATTACACGACAAGCTTTTTTTTTGGAATCCCCAAGGAAAAAGACATGAGGAAGACCAAAATATCTTGGAGAAGACAAATAGAGGCAGAGATGAAGATGATGGAGAAAACATGGAATGATCTTAAAAGAATTGCAAGAAACAGAACAGCTTAGAAAGTGTTTGCTGAAGACCTATGCTCCACAGGGAGTTGAAATGAAGAAAAGGAAGATTGTTAAAACTGGGTAACGTAATATCTCATTACCACTTTCAATAAGACGCTGTACTTATTTATGGCTGTCTTTCTCATTCATCGGAATGCCGCGTTTGCGTGTCATTCTGCATTATCCTCCTGTTATAGGTCAACCATATGTAGTTATAGTTCCAGTATTTTAATTCATTGACCTGATTTATAATCTTTCAATATTTCATTTTATAGAGCACTTCGGAGAAATCATTTTCTTTGTTGCGATAAGTGCTTTTTTCTTTCTTTTACAAATTCAACTTTTACGGGCTTTATCTTCTCATCCTATAAAACGAGAAATCGTAACATACCAAGCCTTTGAAACGTTGGTGTAGTTACATCTGTATTATTTTACCAAGAACTATAACCTTGGAATAGGGAGCCGCGATAGCTCAGTGGTTAGTGAACTGGACTACAAAGCAAGAGGTAGGGTGCGATCCCAACCGACGGCTTCCGGGTTCACCCAACCTTAAATGGGTACCTGATTTTTTTCTGGAAAAGTAAAGCGGCACGGGCGTAATACCGACCCCATTACCCCAAAACAATGTGCTGAAGATCTGTAAAATATATGGTCACTAACACCATATTCCCTATACGCCACTTGGCGGGAAGGGGGCTCTTTACTTACTTATAACCTTGGAATGTAAACTTGCGACAATACTAGTTTGTAATTATTTGTAAATTGTTTGTTGGGATTGTTATAATTTATCTTGGATTGTTGAAGTATATTTAAGCTTACCGGAACGCTCCTTACGGCAAGGTTGCGATCGGTACATTTTTTTCTTTATGCCAAAGCCTTGATTTTTTTCTTCCTTTGCATTCAGTATAATTTTTATCTTTCCATATAACTCATTTTCGATCTTAGCTATTAAGATTGTATAATCAGTAAATTGAAGGTTGCTGGCAACCAGCTGCTATTTTCTGTTATGTCGGTTACTGAAAAAAAAGTGTTATTCAATTTACAGATTAATTAAATCTGGTGTGAGTACATAACATCGTCTAACACTTGGAAAATATGCGATGTAATACAATATTAAATATTATATGATATGATAGTTGATATAATATGATATTACATGGTATGATAGATGATATAATATGATATTACATGATATGATAGATGATATAATATGATATTACTGATATGATAGATGATATAATATGATAATACATGGTATGATAGATGATATAATATGATATTACATGATATGATAGATGATACAATATGATATTACATGATATGATAGAGGATATAATATGATATTACATGGTATGATAGATGATATAATATGATATTACATGATGTGATAGATGATATAATATGATATTACATGATATGATAGATGATATAATATGATATTACATGATATTACATGATATGATAGATGTATATATGATATATCATGGTATGATAGATTTTAATTTCACCTGGTACGATAAAATATGATGTAATGTGATATAACATAACGTAGCGCTTAAAGTAACGTAAATTAACATAATGTAACCTAGGTCTAATATAGTTAAGTATTGTATACTAGTGAGATATATAGAAGGGAGATATAATATATAGGAGAGCTAATTTCCAATATTAGGGAAAAAACAATCATCATTTTTACCATGTAATAAGAAGAGAACAGCTGGAATATATTGTAACTCTGGGAAATTGAGGGACGAAGAGATAGAGGGAAGCAAAGAGAAAAGATACCAGACAGCTTAAGAGAATGGCTTGGAGGTAGGTCAACAACAGAAATGTTAAATACTGTCGAGATCAAAAGTTGTGGAGCGACATGATCACCTACACCAGCAGGCCCGGTACTTGATGATGATGATGATTGTATACTACTATATAGCATAATATAGTAAAATATAGTATTATAAACGTGACAATGGGAGCTCAGTGGTCAGTGAAGTGAACTGGACTACAAGGGACAAGAGGTCGAGTTCGATCCAGGTCGACGACTTCCGGTTCTATCTATCTATTGTCCTTTCGAGCCGAAGACGGCACATAGGGCAGAACTACAATCTCAGAAACAGAAACCTTGCGTGCCAAAATGGCACATATTGCAGAGATCACTGCTTCTAAAATCTATGGTTTCATTTCATAACCAAAATGCTTTTTACAATGACAGCTTGTCAAGCCATCGATCAACCTCCTTAGTCGCCTCTTACGACATGCCTGGAATGTCACAGTGTCACTATTCTTTACTTCCCACAAAATGAGGCCCCGGTAACACACGGGAGCTGTGGTTCACCCAACCTTAAATAGGTACCTGATTTTTTTTCTGGGAGAGTAAGCGGCACGGGCGTAATACTGACCACATTACTAGAAAAATCATGTGCCGATGGTCTGTAAAAATTATGGCCACTAACACCATATTCCTATACGTCACTTGACGTGAAGGGCTCTTTACTTTACTTACTTGTAAACGAACATAATGTAATATAATATTACACATGATATGAAATAATATTATATTATATGTTACAGTATAGCATGGTACGTTATTATATTGTATGGTATGCAATGGTATGGCATGATAATTTAAGAGGTGTATATTGTAATATAGTGTAATAAACAACTTATATAACTGAATTAATTCTAAACCAAAATACATTAATATTGATCAACATTATGATACTACTTCTGTGTTCCTTGCTAGTGTACAGAGCTTGTACACTACACGGAGATTTGTCCTCAGGGACCACAGCTTATGGTTAGTCGAAGGCTCCGGTATCACTGCAAATAATTAAAATCCATAATCGCTCAACCGCCCGTGACAGTGGAATCATACGAATTAAAACTTATCTCGTTGAATGATCCAAAAAAAGAAAGGCAGCTGCAATTCCCATCATAACAGCTACAGCACACGCCAAGAGACATAAAGCCAAGCGGCACCGAAAGTGAACGCAGCTGAACTGTCCTTCGTCGTACGATATCATCACAAGTAAGAGATCAAATCGCTTTAAAATAAAGTTTGAGTTCAATAATAACGGCTAGTATAGTACATTAGAGTTCAATAAGGAATTTTACGAAGTTAACAAACATGAGCAAAGATATTCAGCACATATACACAAGATAGGACTCAGTGCAACACGAGACTGCAGAGTATCCAGACTAACTCCAGTAATGTCATACAAGACTGCAGCACTCTCAACACCTTAGTAACACAAATATGGCCCGCAAAAACAACCCTGCATGACAAGCTATTGGCAGCCGGTGAAAACCTCAACGCACCGTCTAGTTCTTGACCCATGATGGTCTAAACACCTAAATGCATAGGAAGAAGAAGAGGAAGAAGTCACTGCTCTTATCATTACCTTCCCTAACCAAGTAACCACATTTTTAAAGCTGGTCGAATGGGCTGTGTCGACGAGGAAGAAAGCATTTCTGATGTGGTTTGATATGATTGAAATGCAACGTTTTGGATAGAGATTAAAGGTAATTGTTGGCTTCTGGAGCGCGCGTCAGGACACGTATTGAAACTATTGAAAGATATAGTCAGACTGAACATAGCTGGCGCACCCTGTGAACAATAGTTAACCACAGGAATGGTGCTGAGCGCATGATCGGTAAGTAAGGTCGATATGAGACAAAGGGACTAAGCCATTGTTTCATATATAAAGGACGTATTCTTTATTATTCTAATGGGGACGTAACTTTACAGCTTATAAAAAGAAACGAATAGACGAGGGGATCACTGAGTTAAGAAGGTATTAATAGCAAAGACGAACACTAGTCTCCTTATTTCCAAATGATGTGATTAAGTGATGTTTACTCATTAGCACAAACACAAACTTAGGCTGTTCAATCAAATGTACTATCAACCCTTACGTATGCGTGTGAAAGCTGGAAAACAACAAGAGATATAGAAACAAAGTTGAACGCATTCGAAAATAAATGTCTAAGGAAAATACTTGGTATAGAATGGAACGAATTCAAAACAAACGAGGAAATTAGAGAAATCGCCAATCAACCACTAATATCTTCAGTAATAAAGAAAAGACGATGGTCATACGTTGGACATGTGATGAGAAGAGATAATAATCGAATAGCAAAGCAAGCCCTCATATGGGAAACAACAGGTAAAAGAAAAAGAGGAAGACCCAGGGAGACACTGAGAAGAACATTGATGAGAGAGGCAAGAGCAGCAGGAATCGGCTCCCTCAATGAGATAGAACTGTTTGCACAGAACAGAGACAGATGGCGAGATTTAATAAAATATCTTTAAAAGAAAACTGCTAGAACAAAAATTCATATAGGAGAAGGTGTATCTTGGTCTACGCCCTATGGGCCGGTTACGGCTCGAAAGGTCAATAGATAGATAGACTACATTGCTCTTGTACGACGCTGTCTTAAAGACAATGATATCATTTATCGCATTTGCATCTGCTTTTACAAATTACTAAGAAGTTCTTCTTTCTTCTTCTATCTTTACTCTATTGTCGGAGGCGTCGAGGGGAGATACAATCTGCGATTCTTTGCTCTTCTGTTGGCCTTTCTGGTGTTATCTCTCCTAGTGACACTAGTATTCCCTTTATCCATCTCTTTCTCGGTCTTCCTCTTAATCTGGCGTGTTCGTAGCGATATACTAAGATGATATACTAAGATGATATACTAAGATCATATACTAAGATGATATACTAAGATGATATACTAAGATCATAAACTAAATATCATATACTAAGATGTGACTTTGTATATGTCGAAGGTTGCTATCTGTTGCAGTAATTCATATCCACCAATTGGTCCTTCTAGTCAAGTCTGTAGACTAATGAGATAATGAAGCCGCGGAAGAGGAAGTGAAGGACCGTGAAAATATGGTATGGCTACACCTTTAAGGTAATAGCCGAGGTAGCATTCGAAATATTAAGGACAAAAAGTCAGGTCTCGATCGACAGCTCCCAGATCCATCGAACCTTAAATGGGTACTTTATTTTTCTGGGAATGTTAGGTCGCCTGACGTGATACCAGTGGCGTATACTGGTTTCTAAGTTTCTGAAGGAATAATGGACATTATTGCCAAACCAGATAAGCGTTTTTGTGTCTGAGCTGAGCGACACTAAGATTTGATTCTCTTGAGAGCAGAAAAAGTTCTGTCTACAGATGTTGATGCGCATAACGTAGTTATAAATAGGTTAGGAAGTTCCGGTAATCAGACTTAGTTTCACTTTTACTTTGAGACGCTTCTGATTGGCTAGAGCTAAAAATAACCCATGAAACCGCATTCCGCTAACGGTCGCTTTCGCCGTATAATTTTGACGGAATTTTTGAATGTCAAGGTCATTAATTCTAAGTCGGAGAGAAAAGAACTGTACCGCTGCTTATTACCGGTTTCATGTACTATCTTAGGGTAGTTTCGATTTCATTCACAAACGTTATAGTGGCCATAGGAAAACCTTGTTTTAATAAATGCAAATCAAAGCAAATAAATAATATTGGCATTCGAAATGTGTAATGGAATATTCGAAAATTTGTAATATAATTATTTTTTTAAATTAATAAATTATCATTTCCTTTTGTATTTCGTTAATATGTTCAGGCTACCGGGGGTAGCTGCGGTAGCATAGAGAATACGCCACTGCATGATACCGACCACAAAACCAATAATATATGGCGTTAGTCGTTGAAAAATATGGGCACCGGCACTGTGCTGCTCCAGTCATGCCTTAACGTGTTGAAGGAATCCAGCCTTTACTCTATTTTTATTGTATTTATTTCTGTGTGTACAGTTTTACGGCGATGAAAGGCGACACAAACATTCCTATGTCCTAACAATAGCCACCCATAGAGGAAGGACAGAACGCAAAAAGGAAACTCAGAAAAAAAACCTCCACTGGCGTGACCACTTCAGCTATACCAGCTATAAATTAGTGACGTAACTCTACCCGCATTCTTACTTCATCGCAAAGTTGAAAACAACACGATCGTAGAGGTGCCTTTCTGGCCGCTGGCCTTCATCTATAGATGGCTATGGTCCTAACAGTAAGCAGTCCATCATTGCCCTCATGATTACATTTACCATTCTTTCTATGTTTCTTTTTCTGTTCTCTATTTTTTTGGTCAGCTTTACCGCAGCATCGCTTAAACTATTGTTATTTCCTCCCCTATCACAACACGCAACACCCTAGCATCCAGTGCTTTCAACAGATTGACGAACATCTTCAGAAGTTCTCAGTAAACGATCAGATACAAAGTTCTCAGTAAACGATCAGATACAAAGTTCTCAGTAAACGAACAGATACAAAGTTCTCAGTAAACGATCAGATACAAAGTTCTCAGTAAACGAACAGATACAAAGTTCCCAGTAAACGAACAGATACAAAGTTCTCAGTAAACGAACAGATACAAAGTTCCCAGTAAACGAACAGATACAAAGTTCTCAGTAAACGATCAGATACGAAGTTCTCAGTAAACGAACAGATACAAAGTTCTCAGTAAACGAACAGATACAAAGTTCTCAGTAAACGATCAGATACAAAGTTCTTAGTAAACGATCAGATACAAAGTCCTCAGTAAACGAACTGATACAAAGTTCCCAGTAAACGAAAAGATACAAAGTTCTCAGTAAACGATCAGATACAAAGTTCTCAGTAAACGATCAGATACAAAGTTCTCAGTAAACGATCAGATACAAAGTCCTCAGTAAACGAACTGATACAAAGTTCCCAGTAAACGAACTGATACAAAGTTCTCAGTAAACGATCAGATACAAAGTTCTCAGTAAACGATCAGATACAAAGTTCTCAGTAAACGAAAAGATACAAAGTTCTCAGTAAACGATCAGATACAAAGTTCTCAGTAAACGAAAAGATACAAAGTTCTCAGTAAACGAACTGATACAAAGTTCTCAGTAAACGATCAGATACAAAGTTCTCAGTAAACGAACAGATAAAAAGTCCTCAGTAAACGATCAGATACAAAGTTCTCAGTAAACGAAAAGAGACAAAGTTCTCAGTAAACGAACTGATACAAAGTCCTCAGTAAACGAACTGATACAAAGTTCCCAGTAAACGAAAAGACACAAAGTTCTCAGTAAACGATCAGATACAAAGTTCTCAGTAAACGATCAGATACAAAGTTCTCAGTAAACGATCAGATACAAAGTCCTCAGTAAACGAACTGATACAAAGTTCCCAGTAAACGAACTGATACAAAGTTCTCAGTAAACGATCAGATACAATGTTCTCAGTAAACGATCAGATACAAAGTTCTCAGTAAACGAAAAGATACAAAGTTCTCAGTAAACGATCAGATACAAAGTTCTCAGTAAACGAAAAGATACAAAGTTCTCAGTAAACGAACTGATACAAAGTTCTCAGTAAACGATCAGATACAAAGTTCTCAGTAAACGAACAGATAAAAAGTCCTCAGTAAACGATCAGATACAAAGTTCTCAGTAAACGAAAAGAGACAAAGTTCTCAGTAAACGAACTGATACAAAGTTCTCAGTAAACGAAAAGATACAAAGTTCACAGAAAACGAAAAGATACAAACTTCTCAGTAAACGATCAGATACAAAGTTCTCAGTAAACGAAAAGATACAAAGTTCTCAGTAAACGAACAGATACAAAGTTCTCACTAAACGAAAAGATACAAAGTTCTCAGTAAACGAAAAGATACAAAGTTCTCAGTAAACGAAAAGATACAAACTTCTCACTAAACGAAAAGATACAAAGTTCTCAGTAAACGAACAGATACAAAGTTCTCACTAAACGAAAAGATAGAAAGTCCTCAGTAAACGAACAGATACAAAGTCCTCAGTAAACGAACAGATACAAAGTTCTCAGGAAACGAACAGATACAAAGTTCTCAGTAAACGAACAGATACAAAGTTCTCAGTAAACGATCAGATACAAAGTTCTTAGTAAACGAACAGATACAAAGTTCTCAGTAAACGATCAGATACAAAGTTCTTAGTAAACGAACAGATACAAAGTTCTCAGTAAACGAACAGATACAAAGTTCTTAGTAAACGAACAGATACAAAGTTCTCAGTAAACGATCAGATACAAAGTTTTCAGTAAACGAACTGATACAACGTCCTCAGGAAACGATCAGATACACAGTTTTCAGTAAACGAACAGATACAAAGTCCTCAGGAAACGAACAGATACAAAGTTCTCAGTAAACGAAAAGATACAAAGTTCTCAGTAAACGAACAGATACAAAGTTCTCACTAAACGAACAGATACAAAGTTCTCAGTAAACGATCAGATACAAAGTTCTTAGTAAACGAACAGATACAAAGTTCTCAGTAAACGATCAGATACAAAGTTCTTAGTAAACGAACAGATACAAAGTTCTCAGTAAACGAACAGATAAAAAGTCCTCAGTAAACGATCAGATACAAAGTTCTCAGTAAACGAAAAGAGACAAAGTTCTCAGTAAACGAACTGATACAAAGTTCTCAGTAAACGAAAAGATACAAAGTTCACAGAAAACGAAAAGATACAAACTTCTCAGTAAACGATCAGATACAAAGTTCTCAGTAAACGAAAAGATACAAAGTTCTCAGTAAACGAACAGATACAAAGTTCTCACTAAACGAAAAGATACAAAGTTCTCAGTAAACGAAAAGATACAAAGTTCTCAGTAAACGAAAAGATACAAACTTCTCACTAAACGAAAAGATACAAAGTTCTCAGTAAACGAACAGATACAATGTTCTCACTAAACGAAAAGATAGAAAGTCCTCAGTAAACGAACAGATACAAAGTCCTCAGTAAACGAACAGATACAAAGTTCTCAGGAAACGAACAGATACAAAGTTCTCAGTAAACGAACAGATACAAAGTTCTCAGTAAACGATCAGATTCAAAGTTCTTAGTAAACGAACAGATACAAAGTTCTCAGTAAACGATCAGATACAAAGTTCTTAGTAAACGAACAGATACAAAGTTCTCAGTAAACGAACAGATACAAAGTTCTTAGTAAACGAACAGATACAAAGTTCTCAGTAAACGATCAGATACAAAGTTTTCAGTAAAGGAACTGATACAACGTCCTCAGGAAACGATCAGATACACAGTTTTCAGTAAACGAACAGATACAAAGTCCTCAGGAAACGAACAGATACAAAGTTCTCAGTAAACGAACAGATACAAAGTTCTTAGTAAACGAACAGATACAAAGTTCTCAGTAAACGAACAGATACAAAGTTCTTAGTAAACGAACAGATACAAAGTTCTCAGTAAACGAACAGATACAAAGTCCTCAGTAAACAAACAGATACAAAGTCCTCAGTAAACAAACAGATACAAAGTTCTCAGTAAACGATCAGATACAAAGTTCTCAGTAAACAAACAGATACAAAGTTCTCAGTAAACGAACAGATACAAAGTTCTCAGTAAACAAACAGATACAAAGTTCTCAGTAAACGATCAGATACAAAGTTCTCAGTAAACGATCAGATACAAAGTTCTCAGTAAACGAACAGATACAAAGTTCTCAGTAAACGAACAGATACAAAGTTCTCAGTAAACGATCAGATACAAAGTTCTCAGTAAACAAATAGATACAAAGTTCTCAGTAAACAAATAGATACAAAGTTCTCAGTAAACGAACAGATACAAAGTTCTCAGTAAACGAACAGATACAAAGTTCTCAGTAAACAAACAGATACAAAGTTCTCAGTAAACAAACAGATACAAAGTCCTCAGTAAACGATCAGATACAAAGTTCTCAGTAAACGATCAGATACAAAGTTCTCAGTAAACGAACAGATAAAAAGTTCTCAGTAAACGATCAGATACAAAGTTCTCAGTAAACGATCAGATACAAAGTTCTCAGTAAACGAACAGATAAAAAGTCCTCAGGAAACAATCACATACAAAGTACTCAGTAAACGATCAGATACAAAGTTCTTAGTAAACGATCAGATGCAAAGTTCTCAGTAAACGATCAGATACAAAGTTCTCAGTAAACAAACAGATACAAAGTTCTTAGTAAACGAACAGATACAAAGTTATCAATAAACAAACAGATACAAAGTTCTTAGTAAACGATCAGATACAAAGTTATCAATAAACAAACAGATACAAAGTTCTCAGTAAATGATCAGATACAAAGTTATCAATAAACGACAGATACATATTTCTCGGTAAAATAACAGATGCAAAGTTCTCAGTTAACGATCAGATACAAAGTTATCAATAAACGAACTGATACAACGTCCTCAGGAAACGATCAGATACAAAGTCCTCAGGAAACGAACAGATACAAAGTTCTCAGTAAACGAACAGATACAAAGTTCTTAGTAAACGAACAGATACAAAGTTCTCAGTAAACGAAAGATACAAAGTTCTTAGTAAACGAACAGATACAAAGTTCTCAGTAAACGAACAGATACAAAGTCCTCAGTAAACAAACAGATACAAAGTCCTCAGTAAACAAACAGATACAAAGTTCTCAGTAAACGATCAGATACAAAGTTCTCAGTAAACGATCAGATACAAAGTTCTCAGTAAACGAACAGATACAAAGTTCTCAGTAAACGAACAGATACAAAGTTCTCAGTAAACGATCAGATACAAAGTTCTCAGTAAACAAATAGATACAAAGTTCTCAGTAAACAAATAGATACAAAGTTCTCAGTAAACGAACAGATACAAAGTTCTCAGTAAACGAACAGATACAAAGTTCTCAGTAAACAAACAGATACAAAGTTCTCAGTAAACAAACAGATACAAAGTCCTCAGTAAACGATCAGATACAAAGTTCTCAGTAAACGATCAGATACAAAGTTCTCAGTAAACGAACAGATAAAAAGTTCTCAGTAAACGATCAGATACAAAGTTCTCAGTAAACGATCAGATACAAAGTTCTCAGTAAACGAACAGATAAAAAGTCCTCAGGAAACGATCACATACAAAGTTCTCAGTAAACGATCAGATACAAAGTTCTCAGTAAACGATCAGATGCAAAGTTCTCAGTAAACGATCAGATACAAAGTTCTCAGTAAACGAACAGATACAAAGTTCTCAGTAAACGATCAGATACAAAGTTCTTAGTAAACGATCAGATGCAAAGTTCTCAGTAAACGAACTGATACAAAGTTGTCAGTAAACGATCAGATACAAAGTTGTCAGTAAACGAACAGATACAAAGTTCACAGTAAACGAACAGATACAAAGTTTTCAGTAAACGATCAGATGCAAAGTTCTTAGTAAACGATCAGATGCAAAGTTCTCAGTAAACGATCAGATACAAAGTTCTCAGTAAACGATCAGATACAAAGTTCTCAGTAAACGATCAGATGCAAAGTTCTTAGTAAACGATCAGATGCAAAGTTCTCAGTAAACGATCAGATACAAAGTTCTTAGTAAACGATCAGATGCAAAGTTCTCAGTAAACGATCAGATACAAAGTTCTCAGTAAACGATCAGATACAAAGTTCTCAGTAAACGATCAGATACAAAGTTCTCAGTAAACGATCAGATACAAAGTTCTTAGTAAACGATCAGATGCAAAGTTCTTAGTAAACGATCAGATACAAAGTTCTCAGTAAACAAACAGATACAAAGTTCTTAGTAAACGAACAGATACAAAGTTATCAATAAACAAACAGATACAAAGTTCTTAGTAAACGATCAGATACAAAGTTATCAATAAACAAACAGATACAAAGTTCTCAGTAAATGATCAGATACAAAGTTATCAATAAACGAACAGATACATATTTCTCGGTAAAAATAACAGATGCAAAGTTCTCAGTTAACGATCAGATACAAAGTTATCAATAAACGAACAGATACAAAGCTCTTAGTAAACGAACAGATACAAAGTTCTCAGTAAACGAACAGATACATATTTCTCGGTAAAATAACAGATGCAAAGTTCTCAGTAACGAACAGATACAAAGTTCTCAGTAAACGATCAGATAGATACAAAGTTATCAGTAAACGAACATCTGCAGAAGTTCTCAGTAAACGAAAAGATACAAAGTTCTCAGTAAACGAACAGATACAAAGTTCTCAGTAAACGAACATCTGCAGAAGTTCTCAGTAAACGAACATCTGCAGAAGTTCTCAGTAAACGAACAGATACAAAGTTTTCAGTAAACGAACATCTGCAGAAGTTCTCAATAAACGATCAGATACAAAGTTTTCAGTAAACGAACAAACTTAAATTGTTCACTTCCGGTGTGATACCAGTGCTAACATATGGATGTGAAATTTGGAAATCCACAAAGACTTTATATAGGAAATGAAATTCCCTTGAAAACAGATGTCTACGTAGGATCTCAAACATAAGCTGGAAAGTTTAAATTTCAAACGAACATGTAAAAGACAAAGCTAAGCAGAATTATGTGTCGAGCTTTATAAGAAGGCGTTGGAAAAATACCGTTCATGTGTTGAGAGAATAAAGGAAGATAAACGTCTCCAACAGGCATCATGTGGACACCATCTGGTGAAATAAAGCAAAGCAGATCCAGCGGATTGCTGCTCAGAACAATAACAAAGGAAGGATCAACCGTGGGACTAAGAGACAACCAAGAACTACAAGAATTCGCAGAAGATTATCAATTGTGGTGAGCTATGACTACCGCCCTAATGTGCAGTCTTCTGCCCTATAGGAAAATGCATGAATTGTCTCACCTTCCTACATAATGTAGACAGACTTTAGGACATGCTCTACTGTAAATATTCTAAGTAACCGTTACTGAGGTCGTCGATAGAAGATGGAATATACATATACATATTTGGTTGTTTGTTGTGGCAAACTGGCGTCGTTTGTTGTGGCAAGCAGGCGTCGTTGGTTGTGGTAAACAGGCATTGTTTGTTGTGGCAATCAAGCGTCGTTTGTTGTGGCAATCAGGAGACGTTTGTTGTGGTAAACAGGCGTCGTGTATGTGGTAATCAGGAGACGTTTGTTGTGGCAAACATGCGTCGTTTGTTGTGGCAATCAGAAGAAGTTTGTTGTGACAAACATGCGTCGTTTGTTGTGGCAATCAGAAGACGTTTGTTGTGGTAAACAGGCGTCGTTTGTTGTGGTAAACAGGCGACGTTTGTTGTGGTAAACAGGCGTCGTTTGTTGTTGCAAACAGGCGTCGTTTGTTATGGCAATCAGGTGTCGTTTGTTGTGGTAAACAGGCGTCGTTTGTCGTTGCAAACAGGCGTCGTTTGTTATGGCAATCAGGTGTCGTTTGTTGTGGCACACGGGCGTCGTTTGTTGTGGTAAACAGGCGTCGTTTGTTGTGGTAACATGAGACGATGTATACTAGATTCCTCTAGACTAGTGGTACTGAACCTTTTAATGGCCACGGCCACACTGTAAATTTTCTAAAGAACCGCGGGCGCCAGAATCCAAAATGTATTGTTAACAAAGGCTAATCATATCTATAACACAGCTTTTTAATCATCGCACGGTTATTATGTGTCCATTCTCAATGAAAAATATAAATATAAAGCACTGTATCCTGCTAAGAAAAATAGATACCTTCTGAAAATAAACAGCAAAATGAGCATTAAAAAAGAAAGCATTACACTTCATTGACGTGATATTTTGGCATCGCATTTTAACTGCTAGATTTTGAAATCTGGGGACGTATGATTTATGTACGTTCAAATTCACCTCTACTGAAGCCTTTCCAAGATTCTACATTAAGGTTAACGTCAGCAGCCAAATCTACTTTGCTCTGACCATTTCATGCCGAAGATTACTGCTTCTGTGTAATGGGAAGGAAGAAATGTCAGCATTTGCTCCATTCTATCTTTTTTCTATCATTTTTTCGTTCAAATGCATAGTAAGTAGTGTAAAGTACACCCGTCACGCCAAGTGGCACGTATAGGGAATATGGTGTTAGTGACCATAAATTTTACAGACCTTCGGCACATAATTTTTGGGGTAATGTGGTCGGTATTAAGCCCGTGCCGCTTTACTTTCCCAGAAAAAAAAGTCCGGTACCCATTTAAGGTCAGGTGAACCCAGAAGCCGTAGGTTGGGATCGAACCCTACTCCTTGTCCTTTGTAGTCCAGTGAGATTGATGATGAGACTGGAACTTCATGGGAATCAAGAAAACACGCAGCGGGCACTGCGTTGAGAACCACTGCTCTAGAGTCTTGACCAATGATTCTCAGGGCGGTGCTGCTGTTAAGCTGGAATTTTGGGGAGGGGTAGTTGGTCATAAAAGAATATGTGGTATTGCAGTAAAGCTGAAATAGAGGAGAATGGGGAGGGTGGTAGATGGTGCTACACCTATCAAGACTCTAGAAAACAGTAACAGGTTTACAACCCTTAGATGCAGACGGGTCACTAAAGTATTGCAACAAGCGGAGAGATATAAGGCTCCTTAGCCAACCCATGCACCGAAGAATAACTGGTTTGGGATTTGTACGACTAAAGAGGAGCAACTTCGCTGCAATCGCCAATGAACTAAAACTACTGAGACCCAGTACTTTCCAAACAATACCGAAATCCTTGGGCCCATCTGATATGTCTCCTCATGGGAAACATAAAATAACTGAACTTAAGTAAAATATAACAGGAATCATGAAAAAAGGCACCCAATCAGACACAGAAAGAAACACGTAGCAGAAAGCACATACACGATACCTACCCACAGGACTCTTGGTCCCACATATACACATATGGCTCTACCGACAATGCCACCAGCAATGAGGGGGAAGTGTGTTCTTGACACTGAATAACCAGGACAGATCAATAGCTACTGGAAAATTCTCAAAACAACTTTAAAGTAGAAACGGAAACCCTCAGAGATGCTGCAACACTGGCTACTCAACACAAAAATAACATGCACAATAATTGGTGATTCTGACTGATGTCTCTGTCAGTATATCAGCTTTAAAAAGCCCAAGAAAAATGAACTATGACTTGAGAACAGTCCTGGAACATCTATGCAATAACTGCCAGAGAGTAGTCATTTAGTGGATACCATCACACTGTAATATACACGGGAACGAACGCACAGAACAAATTAGCTAAAGAGGGAGGGAGATTACCACAAGAGAACCCTCCGCTCAGTTATGATGAAGCCAAACCCATCCTCAAAGGTCGTACCAATGAAAATAGAAACATAAAAGCCCAACATAACGGATACTATCAACTATCAAGGAGGATCAAGTCCATCATGCTTCGCTACGCACTGGCCCAATAGAATGAGGAATCCATGTTCACCAAATTCAAAATCTAGGCTCCACCTCCTATGCACTGTACACTGGACAATATGACTACAAAACATGTTTCTACAGGAATGCCCACAGTACCAGACCTGAGAAGAGCATGTCGTCCACACCCACCTCCCTGGAAGGAGAAACTTATGGGGCAATCGAGTCACTTAAACAGACAGCTGACTTCATGAGAGAGTCTGAATTCTTACTCTGATTGAGTCTTGATCGCAGAGATATGTATGGTATATGTTCTTTGCCTATTATAAATGGTCATGGGTTATTCGCTATTATACGGTGGTCATATGTTATTTGGAGCCGCGATAGCTCAGTGGTTAGTGAACTGGACTACAAAGGACAAGGGTAGGGTTCGATCCCAACCGACGGCCTCCGGTTAACCCAGCCTTTAATGGTACCTATTTTTTTTATTTTTTTCTGGAAAGTAAAGCGGCACGGGCGTAATACCGACCACATTACCCCAAAATCATGTGCCGAGGTCTGTAAAATGTTATGGTCACTAACACATATTCCCTATACGCCACTTGGCGTGACGAGGGTACTTCAGTTCTTTCTTTTTTCATATGTTTATTTGGATATTATAAGGGTGGTCGCGATAGCTCAGTGGTTAGTGAACTGGACTACAAAGGACAAGGTTTAGGGTCGATCCCAACCGACGGCTTCCGGGTTCACCCAGCCTTAAATGGGTACCGGATTTTTTTCTGGGAAAGTAAAGCGACACGGGCGTAATACCGACCACATTGCCCCAAAATCATGTGGTGAAGGTCTGTAAAATTTATGTCACTAACACCATATTATCTATACGCCACCACTTGGCGTGACGGGGGTACTTTACTTTTTTTTACTTATAAGGGTGGGTCATATGTTATTTGGCTATTATAAAGGTGGTTCATATGTTACTTGTCTACTATAATGTGACTTCCAGCTTGTTGCAGGAGCTACTGAGTTAAGTGCTCTGTGCACCCGTGAGCTGTGTGTCTCATCCATTTTGATCATGCTTCGATGATTCAATTGTAACAATTGGAATATCTGAAGCATGATCAAAATGGATGAGACACACAGCTCACGGTGTGCACAGAGCACTTAAACTCAGTAGCTCCTGCAACAAGCTGGAAGTCACATTTATATAGACAAGTACATATGACCCACCTTTATAATAGCCAAATAACATATGACCCACCCTTATAAGTAAAAAAAAGTAAAGTACCCCCGTCACGCCAAGTGGGTGGCGTATAGATAATATGGGTTAGTGACCATAAATTTTACAGACCTTCAGCACATGATTTTTGGGGTCAATGGTGGTCGGTATTACGCCCGTGTCGCTTTACTTTCCCAGAAAAAATCCTGTACCCATTTAAGGCTGGGTGAACCCGGAAGCCGTCGTTGGGATCGAACCCTAACCCTTGTCCTTTGTAGTCCAGTTCACTAACCACTGAGCTATCGCGACCCACCCTTATAATATCCAAATAACATATGAAAAAAGAAAGAAGTGAAGTACCCTCGTCACGCCAAGTGGCGTATAGGGAATATGGTGTTAGTGACCATAAATTTTACAGACCTTCGGCACATGATTTTTGGGGTAATGTGGTCGGTATTACGCCCGTGCCGCTTTACTTTCCCAGAAAAAATCAGGTACCCATTAAAGGCTGGTTAACCCGGAGGCCGTCGGTTGGGATCGAACCCTACCCCTTGTCCTTTGTAGTCCGTTCACTAACCACTGAGCTATCGCGGCTCCAATAACATATGACCACCGTTATAATAGCCGAATACCCATGACCACCCTTATAATAGGCAAATAACATATATATATACATATCTCTGCGATCAAGACTCAATCAGAGTAAGATTCCAGACTCTCTCATGAAGTCAGCTGTCTGTTTAAGTGATTCGATTGCCCATATAGTTTCTCTTCAGGAGGTGGGTGTGGACGACATTGCTCTTCTCAGGTCTGTGTACTGTGGGCATTCCTGTAGAACATGTTTTGTAGTCATATTGTCCAGTGTACAGTGGCATAGGATGGTTGTGCCTATTTTGAATTTGGTGAACATGTGATTCCTCATTCTATTGTGGCCAGTGCGTAGCCGAAGCATGATGACTTGATCCCTCCTTGATAGTTGATGGTATCCGTTTATGTTGGGCTTTCTCGTTTCTATTTTTCATGGTACTGACCTTTGAGGATGGGTTTGGCTTCATCATAACTGAGCGGATGGTTCTCTTGTGGTAATCTCCCTCCCTCTTTAGCTAATTTGTCTGTGCGTTCGTTCCCGTGTATATTACAGTGTGATGGTATCCACTAAATGACTACTCTCTGGAAGTTATTGCATAGATGTTCCAGGACTGGTTCTCAAGTCATCTAGTTCATTTTTCTTGGGCTTTTTAAAGCTGATAATACTGACAGAGCATCAGTCAGAATCACCAATTTATTGTGCATGTTATTTTTGTGTTGAGTAGCCAGTGTTGCAGCATCTCTGAGGTTTCCGTTTCTACTTTAAAGTTGTTTGAGAATTTTCCAGTAGCTATTGATCTCGTCCTGGTTATTCAGTGTCAAGAACACACTTCCCCCTCCATTGCTGGTGGCATTTGTGGTAGAGCCATCTGTGTATATGTGGGACCAAGAGTCCTGTGGGTAGGTATCGTGTATGTGCTTTTCTGCTACGTGTTTTCTTTCTGTGTCTGATTGGGTGCCTTTTTTCATGATTCCTGTTATATTTTACTTAAGTTCAGTTATTTTATGTTTCCCATGAGGAGACATATCAGATGGGCCCAAGGATTTCGGTATTGTTTGGGAAAGTACTGGGTCTCCAGTAGTTTAGTTCATTGGCGATTGCAGCGATTTGCTCCTCTTAGTCGTACAATCCCAAACCAGTTATTCTTCGGTGCATGGGTTGGCTAAGGAGCCTTATATCTCTCCGCTTGTTGCAATACTTTAGTGACCCGTCTGCATCTAAGGTTGTAACCCTGTTACTGTTTTCTAGAGTCTTGATAGGTGTATCACCATCTACCACCCTCCCCCATTCTCCTCTATTTCAGCTTTACTGCAATACCACATATTCTTTTATGACCAACTACCCCTCCCCCAAAATTCCAGCTTAACAGCAGCACCGCCCTGATCATTGGTCAAGACTCTAGAGCAGTGGTTCTCACGCAGTGCCCGCTGCGTGTTTTCTTGATTCCCATGAAGTTCCAGTCTCATCATCCATCTCACTGGACTACAAGGACAAGGAGTAGGGTCGATCCCAACCTACGGCTTCTGGGTTCACCTGACCTTAATGGTACCGGACTTTTTTTTCTGGAAAGTAAAGCGCACGGGCTTAATACCGACCACATTACCCCAAAAATTATGTGCCGAAGTCTGTAAATTTATGGTCACTAACACCATATTCCCTATACGTGCCACTTGGCGTGACGGGTGTACTTTACACTACTTACTATGCATTTGAACGAAAAAATGATAGAAAAAGATAGAATGGAGCAAATGCTGACATTTCTTCCTTCCCATTACACAGAAGCAGTAATCTTCGGCATGAAATGGTCAGAGCAAAGTAGATTTGGCTGCTGACGTTAACCTTAATGTAGAATCTTGGAAGGCTTCAGTAGAGGTGAATTTGAACGTACATAAATCATACGTCCCCAGATTTCAAAATCTAGCAGTTAAAATGCGATGCCAAAATATCACGTCAATGAGTGTAATGCTTTCTTTTTTAATGCTCATTTTGCTGTTTATTTTCAGAAGGTATCTATTTTTTCTTAGCAGGATACAGTGCTTTATATTTATATTTTTCATTGAGAATGGACACATAATAACCGTGCGATGATTAAAAGCTGTGTTATAGATATGATTAGCCTTTGTTAACAATACATTTTGGATTCTGGCGCCCGCGGTTCTTTAGAAAATTTACAGTGTGGCCGTGGCCATTAAAGGTTCAGTACCACTAGTCTAGAGGAATCTAGTATACATCGTCTCATGTTTACCACAACAACGACGCCTGTTTACCACAACAAACGACGCCCGTGTGCCACAACAAACGACACCTGATTGCCATAACAAACGACGCCTGTTTGCAACGACAAACGACGCCTGTTTACCACAACAAACGACACCTGATTGCCATAACAAACGACGCCTGTTTGCAACAACAAACGACGCCTGTTTACCACAACAAACGTCGCCTGTTTACCACAACAAACGACGCCTGTTTACCACAACAAACGTCTTCTGATTGCCACAACAAACGACGCATGTTTGTCACAACAAACTTCTTCTGATTGCCACAACAAACGACGCATGTTTGCCACAACAAACGTCTCCTGATTACCACAATACACGACGCCTGTTTACCACAACAAACGTCTCCTGATTGCCACAACAAACGACGCTTGATTGCCACAACAAACAATGCCTGTTTACCACAACCAACGACGCCTGCTTGCCACAACAAACGACGCCAGTTTGCCACAACAAACAACCAATATGTATATGTATATTCCATCTTCTATCGACGACCTCAGTAACGGTTACTTAGAATATTTACAGTAGAGCATGTCCTTAAAGTCTGTCTACATTATGTAGGAAGGTGAGACAATTCATGCATTTTCCTATAGGGCAGAAGACTGCACATTAGGGCGGTAGTCATAGCTCACCACAATTGATAATCTTCTGCGATTCTTGTAGTTCTTGGTTGTCTCTTAGTCCCACGGTTGATCCTTCCTTTGTTATTGTTCTGAGCAGCAATCCGCTGGATCTGCTTTGCTTTATTTCACCAGATGGTGTCCACATGATGCCTGTTGGAGACGTTTATCTTCCTTTATTCTCTCAACACATGAACGGTATTTTTCCAACGCCTTCTTATAAAGCTCGACACATAATTCTGCTTAGCTTTGTCTTTTACATGTTCGTTTGAAATTTAAACTTTCCAGCTTATGTTTGAGATCCTACGTAGACATCTGTTTTCAAGGGAATTTCATTTCCTATATAAAGTCTTTGTGGATTTCCAAATTTCACATCCATATGTTAGCACTGGTATCACACCGGAAGTGAACAATTTAAGTTTTGTTCGTTTACTGAAAACTTTGTATCTGATCGTTTATTGAGAACTTCTGCAGATGTTCGTTTACTGAAAACTTTGTATCTGTTCGTTTACTGAGAACTTCTGCAGATGTTCGTTTACTGAGAACTTCTGCAGATGTTCGTTTACTGAGAACTTTGTATCTGTTCGTTTACTGAGAACTTTGTATCTTTTCGTTTACTGAGAACTTCTGCAGATGTTCGTTTACTGATAACTTTGTATCTATCTGATCGTTTACTGAGAACTTTGTATCTGTTCGTTTACTGAGAACTTTGCATCTGTTATTTTACCGAGAAATATGTATCTGTTCGTTTACTGAGAACTTTGTATCTGTTCGTTTACTAAGAGCTTTGTATCTGTTCGTTTATTGATAACTTTGTATCTGATCGTTAACTGAGAACTTTGCATCTGTTATTTTACCGAGAAATATGTATCTGTTCGTTTATTGATAACTTTGTATCTGATCATTTACTGAGAACTTTGTATCTGTTTGTTTATTGATAACTTTGTATCTGATCGTTTACTAAGAACTTTGTATCTGTTTGTTTATTGATAACTTTGTATCTGTTCGTTTACTAAGAACTTTGTATCTGTTTGTTTACTGAGAACTTTGTATCTGATCGTTTACTAAGAACTTTGCATCTGATCGTTTACTAAGAACTTTGTATCTGATCGTTTACTGAGAACTTTGTATCTGATCGTTTACTGAGAACTTTGTATCTGATCGTTTACTGAGAACTTTGTATCTGATCGTTTACTGAGAACTTTGCATCTGATCGTTTACTAAGAACTTTGTATCTGATCGTTTACTGAGAACTTTGCATCTGATCGTTTACTAAGAACTTTGCATCTGATCGTTTACTGAGAACTTTGTATCTGATCGTTTACTGAGAACTTTGTATCTGATCGTTTACTGAGAACTTTGCATCTGATCGTTTACTAAGAACTTTGCATCTGATCGTTTACTGAAAACTTTGTATCTGTTCGTTTACTGTGAACTTTGTATCTGTTCGTTTACTGACAACTTTGTATCTGATCGTTTACTGACAACTTTGTATCAGTTCGTTTACTGAGAACTTTGCATCTGATCGTTTACTAAGAACTTTGTATCTGATCGTTTACTGAGAACTTTGTATCTGTTCGTTTACTGAGAACTTTGTATCTGATCGTTTACTGAGAACTTTGCATCTGATCGTTTACTGAGAACTTTGTATCTGATCGTTTACTGAGAACTTTGTATGTGATCGTTTCCTGAGGACTTTTTATCTGTTCGTTTACTGAGAACTTTGTATCTGATCGTTTACTGAGAACTTTGTATCTGATCGTTTACTGAGAACTTTTTATCTGTTCGTTTACTGAGAACTTTGTATCTGATCGTTTACTGAGAACTTTGTATCTGATCGTTTACTGAGGACTTTGTATCTGTTTGTTTACTGAGAACTTTGTATCTGTTTGTTTACTGAGAACTTTGTATCTGTTCGTTTACTGAGAACTTTGTATCTGTTCGTTTACTGAGAACTTTGTATCTATTTGTTTACTGAGAACTTTGTATCTATTTGTTTACTGAGAACTTTGTATCTGATCGTTTACTGAGAACTTTGTATCTGTTCGTTTACTGAGAACTTTGTATCTGTTCGTTTACTGAGAACTTTGTATCTGATCGTTTACTGAGAACTTTGTATCTGATCGTTTACTGAGAACTTTGTATCTGTTTGTTTACTGAGGACTTTGTATCTGTTTGTTTACTGAGGACTTTGTATCTGTTCGTTTACTGAGAACTTTGTATCTGTTCGTTTACTAAGAACTTTGTATCTTTCGTTTACTGAGAACTTTGTATCTGTTCGTTTACTAAGAACTTTGTATCTGTTCGTTTACTGAGAACTTTGTATCTGTTCGTTTCCTGAGGACTTTGTATCTGATCGTTTCCTGAGGACGTTGTATCAGTTCGTTTATTGATAACTTTGTATCTGATCGTTAACTGAGAACTTTGCATCTGTTATTTTACCGAGAAATATGTATCTGTTCGTTTATTGATAACTTTGTATCTGATCATTTACTGAGAACTTTGTATCTGTTTGTTTATTGATAACTTTGTATCTGATCGTTTACTAAGAACTTTGTATCTGTTTGTTTATTGATAACTTTGTATCTGTTCGTTTACTAAGAACTTTGTATCTGTTTGTTTACTGAGAACTTTGTATCTGATCGTTTACTGAGAACTTTGCATCTGATCGTTTACTAAGAACTTTGTATCTGATCGTTTACTGAGTACTTTGTATGTGATTGTTTCCTGAGGACTTTTTATCTGTTCGTTTACTGAGAACTTTGTATCTGATCGTTTACTGAGAACTTTGTATCTGATCGTTTACTGAGAACTTTTTATCTGTTCGTTTACTGAGAACTTTGTATCTGATCGTTTACTGAGAACTTTGTATCTGATCGTTTACTGAGGACTTTGTATCTGTTTGTTTACTGAGAACTTTGTATCTGTTTGTTTACTGAGAACTTTGTATCTGTTCGTTTACTGAGAACTTTGTATCTGTTCGTTTACTGAGAACTTTGTATCTATTTGTTTACTGAGAACTTTGTATCTATTTGTTTACTGAGAACTTTGTATCTGATCGTTTACTGAGAACTTTGTATCTGTTCGTTTACTGAGAACTTTGTATCTGTTCGTTTACTGAGAACTTTGTATCTGATCGTTTATTGAGAACTTTGTATCTGATCGTTTACTGAGAACTTTGTATCTGTTTGTTTACTGAGAACTTTGTATCTGTTCGTTTACTGAGAACTTTGTATCTGTTTGTTTACTGAGAACTTTGTATCTGATCGTTTACTGAGAACTTTGTATCTGTTTGTTTACTGAGGACTTTGTATCTGTTTGTTTACTGAGGACTTTGTATCTGTTCGTTTACTGAGAACTTTGTATCTGTTCGTTTACTAAGAACTTTGTATCTGTTCGTTTACTGAGAACTTTGTATCTGTTCGTTTACTAAGAACTTTGTATCTGTTCGTTTACTGAGAACTTTGTATCTGTTCGTTTCCTGAGGACTTTGTATCTGTTCGTTTACTGAAAACTGTGTATCTGATCGTTTCCTGAGGACGTTGTATCAGTTCCTTTACTGAAAACTTTGTATCTGATCGTTTACTGAGAACTTTGTATCTGTTCGTTTACTAAGAACTTTGTATCTGTTCGTTTACTGAGAACTTTGTATCTGTTCGTTTACTAAGAACTTTGTATCTGATCGTTTACTGAGAACTTTGTATCTGTTCGTTTACTAAGAACTTTGAATCTGATCGTTTACTGAGAACTTTGTATCTGTTCGTTTACTGAGAACTTTGTATCTGTTCGTTTCCTGAGAACTTTGTATCTGTTCGTTTACTGAGGACTTTGTATCTGTTCGTTTACTGAGGACTTTCTATCTTTTCGTTTAGTGAGAACATTGTATCTGTTCGTTTACTGAGAACTTTGTATCTTTTCGTTTAGTGAGAAGTTTGTATCTTTTCGTTTACTGAGAACTTTGTATCTTTTCGTTTACTGAGAACTTTGTATCTTTTCGTTTAGTGAGAACTTTGTATCTGTTCGTTTACTGAGAACTTTGTATCTTTTCGTTTACTGAGAACTTTGTATCTGATCGTTTACTGAGAAGTTTGTATCTTTTCGTTTTCTGTGAACTTTGTATCTTTTCGTTTACTGAGAACTTTGTATCAGTTCGTTTACTGAGAACTTTGTCTCTTTTCGTTTACTGAGAACTTTGTATCTGATCGTTTACTGAGGACTTTTTATCTGTTCGTTTACTGAGAACTTTGTATCTGTTCGTTTACTAAGAACTTTGTATCTGATCGTTTACTGAGAACTTTGTATCTGTTCGTTTACTAAGAACTTTGTATCTGATCGTTTACTGAGAACTTTGTATCTGTTCGTTTAGTGAGAACTTTGTATCTGTTCGTTTACTGAGAACTTTGTATCTTTTCGTTTACTGAGAACTTTGTATCTGTTCGTTTCCTGAGGACTTTGTATCTGTTCGTTTACTGAAAACTGTGTATCTGATCGTTTCCTGAGGACGTTGTATCAGTTCGTTTACTGAAAACTTTGTATCTGATCGTTTACTGAGAACTTTGTATCTGTTCGTTTACTAAGAACTTTGTATCTGTTCGTTTACTGAGAACTTTGTATCTGTTCGTTTACTAAGAACTTTGTATCTGATCGTTTACTGAGAACTTTGTATCTGTTCGTTTACTAAGAACTTTGTATCTGATCGTTTACTGAGAACTTTGTATCTGTTCGTTTACTGAGAACTTTGTATCTGTTCGTTTCCTGAGAACTTTGTATCTGTTCGTTTACTGAGGACTTTGTATCTGTTCGTTTACTGAGGACTTTCTATCTTTTCGTTTAGTGAGAACTTTGTATCTGTTCGTTTACTGAGAACTTTGTATCTTTTCGTTTAGTGAGAAGTTTGTATCTTTTCGTTTACTGAGAACTTTGTATCTTTTCGTTTACTGAGAACTTTGTATCTTTTCGTTTAGTGAGAACTTTGTATCTGTTCGTTTACTGAGAACTTTGTATCTTTTCGTTTACTGAGAACTTTGTATCTGATCGTTTACTGAGAAGTTTGTATCTTTTCGTTTTCTGTGAACTTTGTATCTTTTCGTTTACTGAGAACTTTGTATCAGTTCGTTTACTGAGAACTTTGTCTCTTTTCGTTTACTGAGAACTTTGTATCTGATCGTTTACTGAGGACTTTTTATCTGTTCGTTTACTGAGAACTTTGTATCTGATCGTTTACTGAGAACTTTGTATCAGTTCGTTTACTGAGAACTTTGTATCTTTTCGTTTACTGAGAACTTTGTATCTGATCGTTTACTGAGAACTTTGTATCTTTTCGTTTACTGAGAACTTTGTATCTGATCGTTTACTGAGAACTTGTATCTGATCGTTTACTGAGAACTTTGTATCAGTTCGTTTACTGGGAACTTTGTATCAGTTCGTTTACTGAGGACTTTGTATCTGATCGTTTACTGAGAACTTTGTATCTGATCGTTTACTGAGAACTTTGTATCTGATCGTTTACTGAGAACTTTGTGTCTTTTCGTTTACTGGGAACTTTGTATCAGTTCGTTTACTGAGGACTTTGTATCAGTTCGTTTACTGAGAACTTTGTCTCTTTTCGTTTACTGAGAACTTTGTATCTGATCGTTTACTGAGGACTTTTTATCTGTTCGTTTACTGAGAACTTTGTATCTGATCGTTTACTGAGAACTTTGTATCAGTTCGTTTACTGAGAACTTTGTATCTTTTCGTTTACTGAGAACTTTGTATCTGATCGTTTACTGAGAACTTTGTATCTTTTCGTTTACTGAGAACTTTGTATCTGATCGTTTACTGAGAACTTTGTATCTGATCGTTTACTGAGAACTTTGTATCAGTTCGTTTACTGGGAACTTTGTATCAGTTCGTTTACTGAGGACTTTGTATCTGATCGTTTACTGAGAACTTTGTATCTGATCGTTTACTGAGAACTTTGTATCTGATCGTTTACTGAGAACTTTGTATCTTTTCGTTTACTGGGAACTTTGTATCAGTTCGTTTACTGAGGACTTTGTATCTGATCGTTTACTAAGAACTTTGTATCTGATCGTTTACTGAGAACTTTGTATCTGTTCGTTTACTGAGAACTTTGTATCTGTTCGTTTACTGAGAACTTCGTATCTGATCGTTTACTGAGAACTTTGTATCTGTTCGTTTACTGGGAACTTTGTATCTGTTCGTTTACTGAGAACTTTGTATCTGTTCGTTTACTGGGAACTTTGTATCTGTTCGTTTACTGAGAACTTTGTATCTGATCGTTTACTGAGAACTTTGTATCTGTTCGTTTACTGAGAACTTTGTATCTGATCGTTTACTGAGAACTTTGTATCTGATCGTTTACTGAGAACTTCTGAAGATGTTCGTCAATCTGTTGAAAGCACTGGATGCTAGGGTGTTGCGTGTTGTGATAGGGGAGGAAATAACAATAGTTTAAGCGATGCTGCGGTAAAGCTGACCAAAAAAATAGAGAACAGAAAAAGAAACATAGAAAGAATGGTAAATGTAATCATGAGGGCAATGATGGACTGCTTACTGTTAGGACCATAGCCATCTATAGATGAAGGCCAGCGGCCAGAAAGGCACCTCTACGATCGTGTTGTTTTCAACTTTGCGATGAAGTAAGAATGCGGGTAGAGTTACGTCACTAATTTATAGCTGGTATAGCTGAAGTGGTCACGCCAGTGGAGGTTTTTTTTCTGAGTTTCCTTTTTGCGTTCTGTCCTTCCTCTATGGGTGGCTATTGTTAGGACATAGGAATGTTTGTGTCGCCTTTCATCGCCGTAAAACTGTACACACAGAAATAAATACAATAAAAATAGAGTAAAGGCTGGATTCCTTCAACACGTTAAGGCATGACTGGAGCAGCACAGTGCCGGTGCCCATATTTTTCAACGACTAACGCCATATATTATTGGTTTTGTGGTCGGTATCATGCAGTGGCGTATTCTCTATGCTACCGCAGCTACCCCCGGTAGCCTGAACATATTAACGAAATACAAAAGGAAATGATAATTTATTAATTTAAAAAAATAATTATATTACAAATTTTCGAATATTCCATTACACATTTCGAATGCCAATATTATTTATTTGCTTTGATTTGCATTTATTAAAACAAGGTTTTCCTATGGCCACTATAACGTTTGTGAATGAAATCGAAACTACCCTAAGATAGTACATGAAACCGGTAATAAGCAGCGGTACAGTTCTTTTCTCTCCGACTTAGAATTAATGACCTTGACATTCAAAAATTCCCGTCAAAATTATACGGCGAAAGCGACCGTTAGCGGAATGCGGTTTCATGGGTTATTTTTAGCTCTAGCCAATCAGAAGCGTCTCAAAGTAAAAGTGAAACTAAGTCTGATTACCGGAACTTCCTAACCTATTTATAACTACGTTATGCGCATCAACATCTGTAGACAGAACTTTTTCTGCTCTCAAGAGAATCAAATCTTAGTGTCGCTCAGCTCAGACACAAAAACGCTTATCTGGTTTGGCAATAATGTCCATTATTCCTTCAGAAACTTAGAAACCAGTATACGCCACTGGTATCACGTCAGGCGACCTAACATTCCCAGAAAAATAAAGTACCCATTTAAGGTTCGATGGATCTGGGAGCTGTCGATCGAGACCTGACTTTTTGTCCTTAATATTTCGAATGCTACCTCGGCTATTACCTTAAAGGTGTAGCCATACCATATTTTCACGGTCCTTCACTTCCTCTTCCGCGGCTTCATTATCTCATTAGTCTACAGACTTGACTAGAAGGACCAATTGGTGGATATGAATTACTGCAACAGATAGCAACCTTCGACATATACAAAGTCACATCTTAGTATATGATACTTAGTTTATGATCTTAGTATATCATCTTAGTATATCATCTTAGTATATGATCTTAGTATATCATCTTAGTATATCATCTTAGTATATCGCTACGAACACGCCAGATTAAGAGGAAGACCGAGAAAGAGATGGATAAAGGGAATACTAGTGTCACTAGGAGAGATAACACCAGAAAAGGCCAACAGAAGAGCAAAGAATCGCAGATTGTATCTCCCCTCGACGCCTCCGACAATAGAGTAAAGATAGAAGAAGAAAGAAGAACTTCTTAGTAATTTGTAAAAGCAGATGCAAATGCGATAAATGATATCATTGTCTTTAAGACAGCGTCGTACAAGAGCAATGTAGTCTATCTATCTATTGACCTTTCGAGCCGTAACCGGCCCATAGGGCGTAGACCAAGATACACCTTCTCCTATATGAATTTTTGTTCTAGCAGTTTTCTTTTAAAGATATTTTATTAAATCTCGCCATCTGTCTCTGTTCTGTGCAAACAGTTCTATCTCATTGAGGGAGCCGATTCCTGCTGCTCTTGCCTCTCTCATCAATGTTCTTCTCAGTGTCTCCCTGGGTCTTCCTCTTTTTCTTTTACCTGTTGTTTCCCATATGAGGGCTTGCTTTGCTATTCGATTATTATCTCTTCTCATCACATGTCCAACGTATGACCATCGTCTTTTCTTTATTACTGAAGATATTAGTGGTTGATTGGCGATTTCTCTAATTTCCTCGTTTGTTTTGAATTCGTTCCATTCTATACCAAGTATTTTCCTTAGACATTTATTTTCGAATGCGTTCAACTTTGTTTCTATATCTCTTGTTGTTTTCCAGCTTTCACACGCATACGTAAGGGTTGATAGTACATTTGATTTGAATAGCCTAAGTTTTGTGTTTGTGCTAATGAGTAAACATCACTTAATCACATCATTTGGAAATAAGGAGACTAGTGTTCGTCTTTGCTATTAATACCTTCTTAACTCAGTGATCCCCTCGTCTATTCGTTTCTTTTTATAAGCTGTAAAGTTACGTCCCCATTAGAATAATAAAGAATACGTCCTTTATATATGAAACAATGGCTTAGTCCCTTTGTCTCATATCGACCTTACTTACCGATCATGCGCTCAGCACCATTCCTGTGGTTAACTATTGTTCACAGGGTGCGCCAGCTATGTTCAGTCTGACTATATCTTTCAATAGTTTCAATACGTGTCCTGACGCGCGCTCCAGAAGCCAACAATTACCTTTAATCTCTATCCAAACGTTGCATTTCAATCATATCAAACCACATCAGAAATGCTTTCTTCCTCGTCGAACACAGCCCATTCGACCAGCTTTAAAAATGTGGTTACTTGGTTAGGGAAGGTAATGATAAGAGCAGTGACTTCTTCCTCTTCTTCTTCCTATGCATTTAGGTGTTTAGACCATCATGGGTCAAGAACTAGACGGTGCGTTTGAGGTTTTCACCGGCTGCCAATAGCTTGTCATGCAGGGTTGTTTTTGCGGGCCATATTTGTGTTACTAAGGTGTTGAGAGTGCTGCAGTCTTGTATGACATTACTGGAGTTAGTCTGGATACTCTGCAGTCTCGTGTTGCACTGAGTCCTATCTTGTGTATATGTGCTGAATATCTTTGCTCATGTTTGTTAACTTCGTAAAATTCCTTATTGAACTCTAATGTACTATTACTAGCCGTTATTATTGAACTCAAACTTTATTTTAAAGCGATTTGATCTCTTACTTGTGATGATATCGTACGACGAAGGACAGTTCAGCTGCGTTCACTTTCGGTGCCGCTTGGCTTTATGTCTCTTGGCGTGTGCTGTAGCTGTTATGATGGGAATTGCAGCTGCCTTTCTTTTTTTGGATCATTCAACGAGATAAGTTTTAATTCGTATGATTCCACTGTCACGGGCGGTTGAGCGATTATGGATTTTAATTCATTTGCAGTGATACCGGAGCCTTCGACTAACCATAAGCTGTGGTCCCTGAGGACAAATCTCCGTGTAGTGTACAAGCTCTGTACACTAGCAAGGAACACAGAAGTAGTATCATAATGTTGATCAATATTAATGTATTTTGGTTTAGAATTAATTCAGTTATATAAGTTGTTTATTACACTATATTACAATATACACCTCTTAAATTATCATGCCATACCATTGCATACCATACAATATAATAACGTACCATGCTATACTGTAACATATAATATAATATTATTTCATATCATGTGTAATATTATATTACATTATGTTACGTTTACAAGTAAGTAAAGTAAAGAGCCCCTTCACGTCAAGTGACGTATAGGGAATATGGTGTTAGTGGCCATAATTTTTACAGACCATCGGCACATGATTTTTCTAGTAATGTGGTCAGTATTACGCCCGTGCCGCTTTACTCTCCCAGAAAAAAATCAGGTACCTATTTAAGGTTGGGTGAACCACAGCTCCCGTGTGTTACCGGGGCCTCATTTTGTGGGAAGTAAAGAATAGTGACACTGTGACATTCCAGGCATGTCGTAAGAGGCGACTAAGGAGGTTGATCGATGGCTTGACAAGCTGTCATTGTAAAAAGCATTGTTATGGAAATGAAACCATAGATTTTAGAAGCAGTGATCTCTGCAATATGTGCCATTTTGGCACGCAAGGTTTCTGTTTCTGAGATTGTAGTTCTGCCCTATGTGCCGTCTTCGGCTCGAAAGGACAATAGATAGATAGAACCGGAAGTCGTCGACCTGGATCGAACTCGACCTCTTGTCCCTTGTAGTCCAGTTCACTTCACTGACCACTGAGCTCCCATTGTCACGTTTATAATACTATATTTTACTATATTATGCTATATAGTAGTATACAATCATCATCATCATCAAGTACCGGGCCTGCTGGTGTAGGTGATCATGTCGCTCCACAACTTTTGATCTCGACAGTTATTTAACATTTCTGTTGTTGACCTACCTCCAAGCCATTCTCTTAAGCTGTCTGGTATCTTTTCTCTTTGCTTCCCTCTATCTCTTCGTCCCTCAATTTTCCCAGAGTTACAATATATTCCAGCTGTTCTCTTCTTATTACATGGTAAAAATGATGATTGTTTTTTCCCTAATATTGGAAATTAGCTCTCCTATATATTATATCTCCCTTCTATATATCTCACTAGTATACAATACTTAACTATATTAGACCTAGGTTACATTATGTTAATTTACGTTACTTTAAGCGCTACGTTATGTTATATCACATTACATCATATTTTATCGTACCAGGTGAAATTAAAATCTATCATACCATGATATATCATATTATATCATCTATCATATCATGTAATATCATGTAATATCATATTATATCATCTATCATATCATGTAATATCATATTATATCATCTATCACATCATGTAATATCATATTATATCATCTATCATACCATGTAATATCATATTATATCCTCTATCATATCATGTAATATCATATTGTATCATCTATCATATCATGTAATATCATATTATATCATCTATCATACCATGTATTATCATATTATATCATCTATCATATCATGTAATATCATATTATATCATCTATCATATCATGTAATATCATATTATATCATCTATCATACCATGTAATATCATATTATATCAACTATCATATCATATAATATTTAATATTGTATTACATCGCATATTTTCCAAGTGTTAGACGATGTTATGTACTCACACCAGATTTAATTAATCTGTAAATTGAATAACACTTTTTTTTCAGTAACCGACATAACAGAAAATAGCAGCTGGTTGCCAGCAACCTTCAATTTACTGATTATACAATCTTAATAGCTAAGATCGAAAATGAGTTATATGGAAAGATAAAAATTATACTGAATGCAAAGGAAGAAAAAAATCAAGGCTTTGGCATAAAGAAAAAAATGTACCGATCGCAACCCTTGCCGTAAGGAGCGTTCCCGGTAAGCTTTAAATATACTTCAACAATCCAAGATAAATTATAACAATCCCAACAAACAATTTTACAAATAATTACAAACTAGTATTGTCGCAAGTTTACATTCCAAGGTTATAAGTAAGTAAAGAGCCCCCTTCCCGCCAAGTGGCGTATAGGGAATATGGTGTTAGTGACCATATATTTTACAGATCTTCAGCACATTGTTTTTGGGGTAATGGGGTCGGTATTACGCCCGTGCCGCTTTACTTTTCCAGAAAAAAATCAGGTACCCATTTAAGGTTGGGTGAACCCGGAAGCCGTCGGTTGGGATCGCACCCTACCTCTTGTCCTTTGTAGTCCAGTTCACTAACCACTGAGCTATCGCGGCTCCCTATTCCAAGGTTATAGTTCTTGGTAAAATAATACAGATGTAACTACACCAACGTTTCAAAGGCTTGGTATGTTACGATTTCTCGTTTTATAGGATGAGAAGATAAAGCTCCCGTAAAAGTTGAATTTGTAAAAGAAAGAAAAAAGCACTTATCGCAACAAAGAAAATGATTTCTCCGAAGTGCTCTATAAAATGAAATATTGAAAAGATTATAAATCAGGTCAATGAATTAAAATACCTGGAACTATAACTACATATGGTTGACCTATAACAGGAGGATAATGCAGAATGACACGCAAACGCGGCATTCCGATGAATGAGAAAGACAGCCATAAATAAGTACAGCGTCTTATTGAAAGTGGTAATGAGATATTACGTTACCCAGTTTTAACAATCTTCCTTTTCTTCATTTCAACTCCCTGTGGAGCATAGGTCTTCAGCAAACACTTTCTAAGCTGTTCTGTTTCTTGCAATTCTTTTAAGATCATTCCATGTTTTCTCCATCATCTTCATCTCTGCCTCTATTTGTCTTCTCCAAGATTATTTTGGTCTTCCTCATTGTCTTTTTCCTTGGGGATTCCAAAAAAAAGCTTGTCGTGTAATACTCTCAGTTGGCTTCCGCTGTCCCCTATAAGGCATGCTCGTATGAGGCGACTAAGGAGAGTTGGGCATGGGACTGGCTATCCTGTACTGTAAAAAATATAAGTCGCAATCACTTCACAAACAGGGACAATTTATGACAATTGGGATTAAAAAAAAGAGTTCCTCAGTTTTATGTGAAGCCGGTTTTAAAATATGGATGAAAATTATGGACAACAGTTCATAAAAGTCGTTGGAGGCCAATGTGGTTTAGAGATGAATGCTAATAATACAACGGACAGCTACATAAAATAACGCGCTTATTCTAAAGGAGACCAAAGAAAAAAGAAAAACATATTTTCAATATCAGGAGCAGACAATTTTTTTTATATGTAATGAGATGGGATCAACTGAAATATATAGTGACAAAGAAAGAATTGATGGACGAAGCGATAGACTGAGGCTGTGAGAAAAGATATAATTAGGCATAATAAAAGGATGGTTTAGTAGGAAGTCAACAGCAGAATTGATAAACCGCTGGAGAGATGGAAAGTTGTGGAGAGACACGATTACTTATGCCAGCAGGGACGGTACTTGATGATGATGATGATTTGACAACGTAGACAAGGACAATATTTAGACACCTGAAACTCTTTCGTACTCGAAGATTAACTAGTTTGACATTTTCTTTGTTTCTATCCCAGAGACGTTTAATAAAATAGGCCTATCTTGTACGACATTAAAGCAATGAATTAACAAACAAAAAAATGTAATTAAATAAAACTGTCAAGCTAATAGCCAAACAATGATTTGGTACCCGTGAGCTCATTGTGTGCGTGCGTACACGTTCGCGTGTAAACAGATGCGCGGGTGTAAACATACTTTTGATGTTTAACAACACACGCGCGCGCATCAGCAGAAAAACACCCGCAGGCTCACAAGTTTACCTCGTTCTGTAAGGAAGACATAATTACGGATATCGAACTTTGGGGTAGCTTTGTGATATCTTTGTGGCAAAGACAGTCAATGTTAATTTGTGGCACGACAAACCAACCGCACATGCTACCACGTAATTTGCTGCTTCCACCGTTCAGGAAATATAAAGATAATGACTTGAGATTCGGATATTTTACATACAAAAAGATGGAGACCAACGCCATGTACATATGTCGTACGTATATACATGCACACGTACATGCATACATACATAATTACATGCATATATATCATCATCATCATCGAGTATCGGGCCTGCTGGCGTAGGTGATCATGTCTCTCCACAACTTTCGATCTCAATAGCTATTTACCATTTCTGTTGTTGACCTTCTGCCAAGCCATTCTCTTAAGCTGTCTGTTATTTTTTTCTCTTTGATTCCCTCTATCTCTTTGTCACTCAATTTTTCCAGTTGTTACAATATATTCCAGTTCTCTTCTCATTACATGGCCAAAAAATGATTGTTTCTTCCTAATCTTGGACATTAGCTCTATTTTTGCTTTGACCTTTCTCAGAACATCTCCATTACTCTTCTTAGCTGTCCATGGTACTCTCAACATTCTTCTGTAAAACCACATTTCTACAGACTCCAGTGATTTTCTTGTCTGTTGTCCTATTGTCCATGATTCGCATCCATATGTTAAGACTGGCTCTACGTAACATTTATGAACTCTTTTTCTTGTTTCTATTGTCAAAAATGGATTGCATAGGATCTTCCTCATTTTTTGGAAAGCTGCTTTTGCCTGAGCCATTCTGCATCTCACAACATACATATACATACATACAAACAAACAAACAAACATACATATATACATTCATAGATACATACACACATTCATACATACATACATACATACATGCAGACATACACACACATACATGCATACATACACACTTACAAACACATACATACATACATACATACATACATACATGCATACATACATACATACATACATACATACATACATACATACATACATACATACATACATACATACATACATACATACATACATACATACATACATACATACATACATACATACATACATACATACATACATACATACATACATACATACATACATACATACATACATACATACATACATACATACATACATACATACATACATACATACATACATACATACATACATACATACATACATACATACATACATACATACATACATACATACATACATACATACATACATACATACATACATACATACATACATACATACATACATACATACATACATACATACATACATACATACATACATACATACATACATACATTACATACATACATACATGCAGACATACACACACATACATGCATATACACATACATACACACTTACATACACATACATACATACATTCATACATACATACATACATTCATACATACATACATAACATAACATAACATAACATAACATAACATAACATAACATGACATACATGACACGACACGACACGGCACGGCACGACACGACACGACACGGCACGACACGACACGACACGACATGACATGACATGACATGACATGACATGACATGACATGACATAACATAACATAACATAACATAACATAACATAACATAACATAACATAACATAACATACATACGAATAAGGTTTGTTTTCAGCCGGAACTGTTTGAAACGCGTTCCGGTAAGCTTTATGGGGTGTCAACAGTTATTGAAATTTGTAAGTCTCTGATAGTTTGTAATCTCCATTTAATAACAAGTAATATAAATATAGGCAGTAATATAAATATAGGCAGTAATATAAATATAGGCAGTAATATAAATATAGGCAGTAATATAAATATAGGCAGTAATATAAATATCTATCTATCTATCTATTGACCTTTCGAGCCGTAACCGACCCATAGGGCGTAGACCAAGATACACCTTCTCCTATATGAATTTTTGTTCTAGCAGTTTTCTTTTAAAGATATTTTATCAAATCTCGCCATCTGTCTCTGTTCTGTGCAAGCAGTTCTATCTCATTGAGGGAGCCGATTCCTGCTGCTCTTGCCTCTCTCATCAATGTTCTTCTCAGTGTCTCCCTGGGTCTTCCTCTTTTTCTTTTACCTGTTGTTTCCCATATGAGGGCTTGCTTTGCTATTCGATTATTATCTCTTCTCATCACATGTCCAACGTATGACCATCGTCTTTTCTTTATTACTGAAGATATTAGTGGTTGATTGGCGATTTCTCTAATTTCCTCGTTTGTTTTGAATTCGTTCCATTCTATACCAAGTATTTTCCTTAGACATTTATTTTCGAATGCGTTCAACTTTGTTTCTATATCTCTTGTTGTTTTCCAGCTTTCACACGCATATGTAAGGGTTGATAGTACATTTGATTTGAATAGCCTAAGTTTAATATAATATAAATATAGGCAGTAATATAGATAAAAAGGGAGGAACAGAAAATGATAACAAAATAAGGATATCAAAAGCAAGAGGAGCTTTCATTGCACTGGGAAACATATGGAAATCCAAAGAAATTAGGTTAAATACAAAAGTAAAAATGTTCAACTCAAATGTTAAGTCGGTCCTATTACATGACTGTGAAACATGGAGAACAACAAAATTGACAATCGTGAAGATACAGAATTTTTATTAATGGATGCTTACGCAGAATATATGGATGGACATGGCAGGACAAAATCACTAAGATAGAATTATGAAAATGTACCAGTCAAATCATCATCATCATGTGCCATACCGGTTGGCGTAGATGATCATGTCTCTCCACAATCTTCTATCTACAGCGCATCGTATCAGTTCTGTTGTTGACTGTTTTCCATGCCATGACACCAAGCTATCCAGTATTTTCTCTCTTTGTTGCCCGCGACCTCTCTTTCCTTTTATTTTGCCAGTTGTAACCAAGTATTCCAACTTTCCTCTTCTCATGATGTGCCCGAAAAATGTTCATTGCTTCTTTCTGATGTTTTTTAAGAGCTCCCTTTTTGTGTTGGCCGCTTTGAGAACTTCCTCATTGGTCTTTTTAGCTCTCCATGGAACTTTCAACATTCTTCCGAGAAATCCCATCTCTGTGGCCTCCAATCGGCTTTTCATTGTTTGTCTACTGTCCATGATTCGCTTCCATAGGTTAGAATTGGTTCTATATAGCACCGATGAACTCTCTTTCTCATTTTTATTGACATAGATTTATTGCATAAAATATTTTTAATGTTCTGAAATGCTATTTTGGCCTGAGCTATTCTGTTTTTTATTTCTGTCCAGTCAAATACCAGTGGATAAAGAGATACAGCGAAGACGATGGCGCTGGATAGGACACACTGCGGAAGCCAACTGAGAGTATTACACAACAGGCCCTTTTTGGAATCCTCAGGGGAAAAGACAATGAGGAAGACCAAGGAATTCTTGGAGAATACAGATAGAAGCAGAGATGAACATGAAGGGGAAGACTTTGATTGATTTTAAAAAGAATGGCAAAAAAACATAACGACTTGGAAAGTGTTTGTTAAAGACCTATGCTCCACTGGGAGCTAAAAAGGTAGAAAAATACGACTATAAATATGAAAGTATAGTTTTAAATTTAAAATATTCTTAAATATAAGTTTAACAGATATCCATTCGACAAAAGTAAGTACCCTGGAGCGTCAGAAACCCGGTTTATTACGATTTTCGTTTGTTAAGGGGCGGCATATACACATTTTCTGGTAAATTTCTTCTTCTGGATAAAGCACTGCATATTAAGGCCACCACAAGGAATCGTGACTGTTTTCTAATTTGATCAAACCCACCCCAAACGTAGAACCGCTTTCCTTCTGTCCTTTATAAGATGTTTTTCTCCTTGTCTCTTTCGTCTTCCTCTTGTTTTCTCACCAGCTTGGAGTCAGTGAAGAACTGCCATCAATGATAATGTCTTAGATACTAATAATGTGTCCTATCCAGCGTTGTGTTTTTTTTCTAGTACCTCTGTAGTGAAGTGATTAGTGCAAGTTTCCTGATGGATTCATCTTTTTGTTTTATATAATGTTAGATCAAAACTCAATTGACTTATTAATTCAATAATTCAATAATTCAATGTTAGATCAAAAAGGGGGAAAAAATCAAATATTATGCCAAGACAACTTTCTTAGAAGGCTTTTAGCTCAAGGCAGAAGAATTTGGTAATTCTCTACGACTTTGGTACATACTGTAGGGCGCTTTAACATTGTAATTGAAAATGATAATTTGAATCTTTTTTTCAATGTTGCATGTTTCAGATGTTCTTAATTGGTGCAAATGGTTGACTTGCTTTTGACAGTCTTTTATTGATTTCTGCTTGAACATTTCCATCTACCACCATATTAGAGCCCAGGTAGACTCAAAATCTCCATGTCCTCAATGTTGGTATCCTGGCAGTGTAATTGCTTGACCTTTGAGTTCAATAATCCAATGATTTAATCATTTTGTGCTAAAGTCATAATCTCTGGATTGCTATGATGTAAGTCGTTGTCTGAATAGATGTTGAGTGAGGAGAGATGAAACACTGGCTACTAAAATCAAATTGCCCCACATTCTATACTATTCTAAAATCTGTCATAGTTTAAATATTCTACGTTATTTCTTTCCTAAAACCTGCTTTTTCTGTTCAGAATTGGTTTTTATACGGGTTCTTTCAGTCCATTACTCGTCATGCACTGCAGAGTTTTTTACCTTCTAGTTATTATAGTTTGCTAAATGACATTTTTTAACTGCTGCTCAACAGTTAACTGAACTTTCCAATCATCGGGTTGAATTATTGATGTGTAGATTCCTTCAAAAATATTAGTTCAGGTTTTTTTTTTTTTTTAAACCGATTACTTTTATTTTCTCTAACATGCATTGCTTAATCAAACCTCCCTGCACTATTTGGTCATCTATATCAACAGTCCCGATTAGCGCGAAACTTCGCGACCATCACCTTGTTAGCGCGTCTGTTCTAACGCAGAGTCTTGACGGAGAGCTCATCATCTGGGAGATGAAGAATGGTCTTGATCAAAAGTGTGTCATTGACCGGCCATGGCAACCGCAAGTTTCCATCCATCCCCATGGAGTACCGAGAGAGAATAGGAGGTAATTATAAACATAAAGATGGCTGCCGTACATGGCTCGGGAATTGATGGCTGAGGTCAGTTAGGCTTTGACACGTGATAAGATAACGCGGGCACCGCTGCAGAAAGAATTGGGGGGGGGGGGGGGGCGCGAAGACTAAGGTACCCATGTTCAAAGACCAAAAGCAGAGTGATCGAATTGCAGACGAAACACTGGTCCTACGTCAACGCGAAATAATGCAAACAGGGGCCCATTTAATTTTAATGACGCTTGAACAGCCTGCTATCGATAGCCAATGGATTGTCTCCGTTTCCAGTATTGATAACCTCATTCCAACGAGTTACCATTGAAATAAAACGTGCAATGAATGACTCAGTGCGCTTTATTTTCCCAAGTCCCACGAAGCGAAATTAAAGCAGTGGACTTTAGCGTCGCTGGGCTATTTTCTGATCAACAATCAGCAATGGATTTTCCTGAACACGTCCGAGTTGGGTCAATATTCTGTACTCAGAAAATCCCCTTTTGTATGCAGATTTTTTTCTCTCTATAAAACATTACAACTGTAACTACCAGTACTACAGCGTTAACTGATCAATTCGATGACAGAAGGGCGTGATGACGTAATGGGCGTAAGTCGCGGGGGCGATGTAGCATTTGAGATGCTGTGCTCATCTCATGTTCACAATTACATGGTTCAAAACCCGCGTGGAACGACGAACTAATGTTTTAGATAGAATGTGTATGTACAGACGGACCTGATGTTAAAATATTTGAGGCTGAGTGTATGTAAAGATGGACCTGATTTTAGAATATTTGAGGCTCAGTGTATGTACAGACGGACCTGATGTTAAAATATTTGAGGCTCAGTGTATGTACAGACGGACCTGATGTTAAAATATTTGAGGCTCAGTGTATGTACAGACGGACCTGATGTTAAAATATTTGAGGCTGAGTGTATGTACAGACGGACCTGATGTTAAAATATTTGAGGCTCAGTGTATGTAGAGATGGACCTGATTTTAGAATATTTGAGGCTGAGTGTGTATGTAGAGATGGACCTTATTTAAAATATTTGAGGCGGAGTATGTACGTAGAGATGGACCTGATTTTAAAATATTTGAGGCTGAGTGTGTATGTAGAGATGGACCTTATTTAAAATATTTGAGGCGGAGTATGTACGTAGAGATGGACATGTTAAAATATTTTAGGCTGTGCGTGTATGTTGAGATGGACCTGGTTTTAGAATATTTGAGGCTGCGTATGTATGTAGAGATGGACCTGATTTAAAATATCTGAGGCAAAGAGTGTATGTAGAGATGGACCTTATTTTGAATATTTGGAGCTGACTGTGTATGTAGAGATGGATCTAATTTTGAATATTTGAGGCTGAGTATGTATGTAGAGATGGACATGATTTTAGAATATTTGAGGCTGAGTATGTATGTAGAGATGGACATGATTTTAGAATATTTGAAGCTGACTATGTATGTAGAGATGGACCTGATTTTAGAATATTTGAGGCTGAGTATGTATGTAGAGATGGACCTGATTTAAAATATCTGAGGCAAAGAGTGTATGTAGAGATGGACCTTATTTTGAATATTTGGAGCTGACTGTGTATGTAGAGATGGACCTGATTTAGAATATTTGAGGTTGAGTGTATATGTAGAGTTGAAATGATTGTAGAATATGTGAGACTGAGTATGGATCTACAGTTGAACCCTGGTTTAACCCTAGAGTTTAACCCTCATTTTAGAATATTTGAGACAGAATATGTATGTAGAGTTTACACCTCATTTTAGAATATTTGAGACTGAATGTGTATTTAGAGTTTAACCCTTATTTTAGAATTTTCGAGACTGAATGTGTATGTAGAGATTAACCCTCATTTTTGAATATTTGAGACAGAATATGTATGTAGAGTTTACACCTCATTTTAGAATATTTGAGACTGAATGTGTATTTAGAGTTTAACCCTTATTTTAGAATTTTCGAGACTGAATGTGTATGTAGAGTTTAACCCTTATTTTAGAATATTCGAGACAGAATGGACACTCATTTTGACTAATTTAGACTGATCATATACAGCTATGGAAGATGTACAATAAAACTTAGGTCCAATGTTAAACTGAACTAGTAAAAGTGCTATTGTCAATTGAAAACAATAAATTGCAGGCTTTGTAACGGGGTGGGAAAGATGGAGCACCAAGTTGTTGGCTCATGGAGACCCTAGTTGTGATGTGGTCGGCTGGAGGTGGGCTCTGTACGTCGCCAATGGGTAGAATCAATTCAGAAGTCAAAAATACGCAGATTCATCCTTGCCTATGTTCCAGGACACGCGGGAATATGTACACAGGCAATGCGTAGAGGGAGCCACGATAGCTCAGTGGTTAGTGAACTGGACTACAAAGGACAAAAGGTAGGGTTCGATCCCAACCGACGGCTTCCGGGTTCACCCAGCCTTTAAAGGGTACCGGATTTTTTCTGGGAGAGTAAAGCGGCACGGGCGTAATACTGACCTCATTACCCCAAAAATCATGTGCCGAAGGTCTGTAAAATTAATGGTCACTAACACCATATTACCTATACGCCACTTGGCGTGACGGGGGTACTTTACTTTTTTTACTTTTTACAATGGGTAGAGGCATTGCAGAAGTCAAAAGTACGTATATTCAGCCTTGTCTACGTCCCTGGACATGCGGGAGTACGGGGAAATGAAAGATCGGACTAGTTGGCTTGTGGTACTTTACTTTTTTCTATAATTGTATAGAAAATTACCAATATGAATCATTTTATGTTGTTCGGACTTTACAATGGGACAGGAGTATAAGAATGGATGTAGGACTAGAAATACTTATTTTTATAAACTTGTATGACTTTTTCAAGCCTGTACTTACTATCTCGATGATTTGTTAAATATATAAGATAAGTACCTTACTTTTCATGAGCATGCTTTCAATATTTAAAATTTGATTCTATTTTTGGCACAAGCCTGCCCTAACGGACTCTCCCACGATCGATGTCATCTATCACCATGGAACATTATAACCCAGTAGCTCAGCGCTGCCCAGCGCGGGGCGGCGCCAGCGTGTACTATGGCATCCCGTACCTACTTTCCTAGTGCCCACGGCATAATTTGCTCTAGATAAATTTTACTCAAACAACTTTAACGTTAGTTGTAAAGGTTACTATTTTTCCAGTGTTAATTGTTCATCTCTTAATTTTAATTACAGTAATAGTACTACGAATGTTACTTTTTATTATTATTATTATATTATTATTGCAGTATTGACCTAGCGCCCACGTCTCCACGACCATCAGTCAGATGTGCCCCAATATATAATTAACAAATTGGACAGAACTACAGTAGATAAAAAAGTAAAAAAGTAAAGAACCCCCGTCACCCCAAGTGGCGTATAGGGAATATGGTGTTAGTGACCATAATTTTTACAGACCATCAGCACATGATTTTTGGGGTAATATGGTCGTTTAAGTCGGTCCTATTATATGGCTGTGAAACATGGAGAATAACAAAATTGACAAGCACGAAGGTACAGACTTTCATTAATGGATGCTTGCGCAGAATAAAGGGATGGAAATGGCAGGACAAAGTCACTAATGTGGAATTATGGAAATGTACCGGTCAAATACCAGTGGACAAAGAGATACAGCGAAGACGATGGCGATGGATAGGACACACACTACGGAAGCCAACTGAGAGTATTACACAACAGGCCCTTTTTTGGAATCCCCAGGGGAAAAGACAAAGAGGAAGACGAAGGAATTCTTGGAGAAGACAGATCGAAGCAGAGATGAAGATGATGGGGAAGACATGGAATGATCTTAAAAGAATGGCAAAAAACAGAACGACTTGGAAAGTGTTTGTTGAAGACCTATGCTCCACTGGGAGCTAAAAAGGTAGTAGAAGAATGGTCCGTATTATGCCCGTGCCGCTTTGCTTTCCCGAAAAAAATCTGGTACCCATTTAAGGTTGGGTGAACCCGGAAGCCGTCGGTTGGGATCGAACTCTACGTCTTGTCCTTAACTACAGTAGATGTTATAATCAAAAGTAGTGAAAAAGTAAAGTAAAGTACCCCCGTCACGCCAAGTTGCGTATAGGGAATATGGTGTTAGTGAACGTAAATTTTACAGACCTTTGGCACATGATTTTTGGGGTAATGTGGTCGGCATTACTCCCGTGCCGCTTTATTTTCCCAGAAAAAAAGCCGGTACCCATTAAAGACTGGGTGAATCGGAAGCCGTCGGTCGGGATCGAACCCTATCTCTTGTCCTTTGTAGTCCAGTTCACTAACCACTGAGCTATCGCGGCTCCCTATAATCAAAAGTAAGGTTTTATATCTTATCCTTTCACCAGTACAAATAATTGTCTCTACTTTATTGTGGTAAAGGCGCTTGAGTGGTCTATAGCCGTTATAGCTCACCCGGTGGGTGGATGCACTAGTGTACACGTCTAACTTAACCGTGCAATCAATTCTGTGGAGGCATCATATATTACCCAGTCTTGGAAAACAAACAGGGATGAAGAGGGAAGACAACATGTATTAAAAATTCCCTTTTCAAATAGGTTGTATTGGTCTGAAAGGCGTAAAATATTGCAGATTCAATATGTATGGAGATGTCACCAGCCTTGAGATAACGCTTTTCATTTTGCGAATTTATTAATGTTGAAGTCTAAACGTGAATTTTGAAAATAAATGGCAAATTTTTTGTTAACGACAACACTACGCAACTACGCTCATTTAGTGTTTTTCTTTTAACGTGAGGAGATGCAGTTGTCCAGTGAACGAAGAAGAGGGAAAGAAGAAGAAAAGAAAGAGAAAGAAGAAGTATTTATTGTGTTAAACATGTGCTCACTTTACACAATCGTAAACACAAAGCAACACTCAAACACTTATCATGCTACTGACCAACAACGTGCGAATGATCGACGTTGGTCATTAGTAGACACCTTATCATATATACAGTTGTCAATAAAAGATATCCAATCACGAGCAGACTCGCTGAGTTCTGCACACACCAGTGACTAGGGAAGAGCGAAAAAAAAATACATTAAAAATAATTAATATAAAATAAAACATTCTTTTATACTGCGTTTTTTTTAAAAATACTTTTGTTTATTTGTTTACTTTTGTCCATTTGTTTACTTCTGTCCATTTGTTTACTTTTGTTTATTTGTTTACTTCTGTCCATTGTTTACTTCTGTCCATTTCTTTACTTTTGTTTATTTGTTTACTTCTGTCCATTTATTTACTTTTGTTTATTTGTTTACTTCTGTCCATTTGTTTACTTCTGTCCATTTGTTGACTTCTGTCCATTTGTTTACTTTTGTTTATTTGTTTACTTCTGTCCATTTGTTTACTTTTGTTTATTTGTTTACTTCTGTCCATTTGTTTACTTCTGTCCATTTGTTTACTTTTGTTTATTTGTTTACTTTTTGTCTATGGCATTGATCAGGGAACAAAAGGCATCAGAAGTTTTAAAAAGTGGCGGATACGCCCCTCTCGGAAAAAAAATGTGCCGAAAAGAAGTGAAGACTCTTCACATCAAGAATTGCCTTCACGTTTCACTTGTAAGCTGTGCATGACATTATTCGCAACAATTTCGTCATGAAAAAAAAAAATCACGACTACATTTGTACTATTACCCCGACCTATTTCTCATGTCACTTTCTGCATCTCTAGTTTTGGACGTATTTTGTGCCAACCCGACTACAACCAGAATTAAAATATATCTGTGTTAGTCACATCTCAGATCTTTGTGTGTGCATGTCTGTGTTAGTCACATCTCATATCTTTGTGTGTGCATGTCTGTGTTAGTCACATTCTCACATCTTTGTGTGTGCATGTCTGTGTTAGTCACATTTCACATCTTTGTGCGTGCGTGTCTGTGTTAGTTACATCTCACATCTTTGTGCGTGCGTGTCTGTGTTAGTTACATCTCACATCTTTGTGCGTGCGTGTCTGTGTTAGTCACATCTCATATCTTTGTGTGTGTGTCAGTGTCTGTGTTAGTCACATTTCACATCTTTGTGCGTGCGTGTCTGTGTTAGTCACATTTCACATCTTTGTGCGTGCGTGTCTGTGTTAGTCACATCTCATATCTTTGTGTGTGCATGTCTGTGTTAGTCACATTTCACATCTTTGGGCGTGCGTGTCTGTGTTAGTCACATCTCACATCTTTGTGTGTGCATGTCTGTGTTAGTCACCTCTGGTGACTCGGGCAGATGGTGCTCGTAAACCTGGGAGGGCCGACCATCTAAGGGCAGAATCCCCCCTACAGAAAAGACAATCTGCTGCCTTGCAGGAAGATTGGGGACAATCAAAGGCTAGGGAAAGCAAACCCGAATAAAATGCTGGCTGAAATCGGATGCACTGGGCCACTTGCGCAGAACACAGTGCAACGTTTTAACGGGTGCTCAATCAGAGTGGATCTGGCGAACTCTACTTGTGATGTTCAGTCTGTGGGGGCGATCAACACACTTAGCCTGACAGCTGACTTCATGTGAGAGTCTGGAATCCTTACTCTGATTGAGTCCTGATCGCAGAGAGAGAGAGAGAGAGGGAGAGACAGAGAAAAAAAAATAACGACTTAATGACTTCCATCATGATTTTTTTTTTAAATAATGTAGAATGACACGTCTCTCTAACACCTCTAGAATTACAACTAGCGCACTTCAGATTTTTATTTTTTCCACTACTTATTCTTTGTTCACAGTTAAAATACATTCATTGCATTGTGTTTCATTTAAGCTTCATTCAAGCCGATACATCCAAATTTGTAACAGCAAATTTTTGGGACCGACTTTGTTTTCCACCTTCAATGTTTTTTTTAATCTGGTCAGATTATCTTGGTCAGGTCCAGTTCGTTAATCCTGATACCAGTACCTCGACTCCACCCAAAATTAATTCCGGGGTCCAAATACGCGCCCGAAAACATCATCAAAACAGAACCACTCAGCATACACGGAACTAAACCGTTTATTATGATTAACCTCTTCAAACGAGTTGTCAGCAAACACAAATATATCACTTTAAGGAACCCCCCCCCCCCCCCCCCCCCACTGAAAGCGGTAGGGGCTAGGAATTTGTTTTAAAATGACATAATTATGTTGGAATTGCTTGTTGTTTAAACAAAACACTAGAATTACATTGCATTTGATTGTGCTGCCACAGTGACGTAACAACTGCACTCACAGCAGCACCTGCTCCACTTTAATTGAAGACACCAGAGAACGATGGAAGACATCATTACTGGAGGCTAAACAAAGAGATATCCAGGTTAAGACTTATTTTAAATGTAGGCTCGGTAAGTATACAAACCATTACTAGCATGGAGCAGGTGGTCAAGTTTAATTAATATGGCGCCGCTCTTGAGTGTATAACGAGGGACATATGAGCAGTGCTTAAGTGGGGGAAAAATAACATAGAAAGAAAATATGATGAGTTTGTTGATTGGAAGAAAATTTAGTCAGAACTACATGATGAGTTAGGGCGTAATACCGACCACATTACCCCAAAAATCATGTGCTGAAGGTCTGTAAAAAATTATGGCCACTAACACTATATTTCCCTATACGTCACTTAGCGTGACGGGGGCTCTTTAATTTTTTTTTTTTTTTTACATGATGAGTTAGTCTAGTTGATATGGTGAGTTTTGGTAATGAGAAATAAATTTTGTCCAGCCGATGTCATTAGTTTGTTAATGAGAAATAAATTGTGTCCAGCCGATGTGATTAATTTGTTAATGAGAAATAAATTTTGTCCAGCCGATGTCATTAGTTTGTTAATGAGAAATAAATTTTGTCCAGCCGATGTGATTAATTTGTTAATGAGAAATACATTTTGTCCAGCCGGTGTGATTAATTTGTTAATGAGAAATAAATTTTGTCCAGCCGATGTGATTAATTTGTTAATGAGAAATAAATTTTGTCCAGTCGATGTCATTAGTTTGTTAATGAGAAATAAATTTTGTCCAGCCGATGTGATTAGTTTGTTAATGAGAAATAAATTTTGTCCAGTCGATGTGATTAGTTTGTTAATGAGAAATAAATTTTGTCCAGTCGATGTCATTAGTTTGTTAATGAGAAATAAATTTTGTCCAGTCGATGTCATTAGTTTGTTAATGAGAAATAAATTTTGTCCAGCCGATGTGATTAGTTTGTTAATGAGAAATAAATTTTATCCAGCCGATGTCATTAGTTTGTTAATGAGAAATAAATTTTGTCCAGCCGATGTCATTAGTTTGTTAATGAGAAATAAATTTTGTCCAGCCGATGTGATTAGTTTGTTAATGAGAAATAAAATTTGTCCAGCCGATGTCATTAGTTTGTTAATGAGAAATACATTTTGTCCAGTCGATGTGATTAGTTTGTTAATGAGAAATAAATTTTGTCCAGACGATGTGATTAATTTGTTAATGAGAAATTTTGTCCAGCCGATGTGATTAGTTTGTTAAAAAAAAGTAAAGTACCCCCCGTCACGCCAAGTGGCGTATAGGGAAATATGGTGTTAGTGACCCTATATTTTACAGACCTTCAGCACATGATTTTTGGGGTAATGTGGTCGGTATTACGCCCGTGCTGCTTTACTTTCCCAGAAAAAATCCGGTACCCATTTAAGGCTGGGTGAACCCGGAGCCGTCGGTTGGGATCGAACCCTACCTCTTGTCCGTAGTAGTCCAGTTCACTAACCACTGAGCTATCGCGGCTCCCACTAATTTTTAGGGAATTAGTAAAACCCAGGTGTCCTCGCCAGGGTACGAACCCCGGCTGTTGCCGTGGTAAGCCAACCGCCTATCGATTGCGCTAACCGGACACCCGATTAGTTTGTTAATGAGAAATAAATTTTGTCCAGCCGATGTGATTAGTTTGTTAATGAGAAATACAATATGACGAATTAATTCATCATCATCATCATTGAGTGCTGTCTCCGCATCGATTGTTGGCTACTATGGAGCGCCATTCCACTATGACTCTTGCTTTGATGGTGCAGATTGTCATAGGTTGACTTGTCCATCTTTTGATGTTACTCGTCCATATTAATTTTGGTCTGCCTATGCCTCTTTTACCTTGTATTTTCCCTTCCAATATTACTTTTATTAGGCTGTTGTGTCTTTTAACATGCCCCAAACTTTGATTTGTCTTGTTCTAATTGTATTTAGTAGTTCTCTTTTCATTTTTAGTTGGTTTCAAACTGCATCGTTTGTTTTCTTTTCTTTCCATCCAATTCTACCTATTCTTCTATACATCCACATTTCAAAGGCTTCAATTTTCTGCTCTGTTTTCTTGTATAATGTCCATGTTTCTGCACCATACAGGAATATTGAGAAGATGTTACATTTTGCTATTCTTAGTTTTAGCCATGGTGTTATTTGTTTTGATGTTAGTATATTTTTCATGGCATTAACATTACTTTTTGCCATTCCTATTCTTTTCTTTATTTCACTTGTGCATTTTCCATCATTGGTTATAGTTTGCCCAAAGTAGTTGTAGCTCTGAACTGTCTCCAGATGTATTCCATCACCGGCGAGTTAATTAGGGAGAGAAAAATCCTATAATGCATTAAGGAACGAAATGTAGTGTAGTACATGAAGGACAGCTTACAGAAGCATTTGAAATAAGAACAGGAGTAAGGCAAGGATGCCTTCTGTCTTCATTTCTCTTTCTACTGGCCATAGATTGGATTATGAAAATAACTCAAAATAACAGAAATGGAATCCAGTGGTCACTGACCAAACAACTTGATGATTTAGACTTTGCTGATGACATAACTCTCCTATCACACAGCCATCAACAGATGCAGGATAAAATGAGCATACTTGAGGAGAGAACACAACAGCTAGGACTGAAGATTAATAGAGATAAGACCAACATGAGAATTAATGCAGTTGTCAAGAACCAAATAAAACTAGGAGAAATACCTCTACTAGACGTACAATCTTACATATATCTGGGCAGTAATATAGATAAAGAGAGAGGAACAGAAAATGATACCAAAATAAGGATATCAAAAGAAAGAGGAGCTTTCATTGCACTGGGAAATATATGGAAATCCAAAGAAATTAGGTTAAATACAAAAATAAAAATTTTCAACTCAAATGTTAAGTCAGTCCTATTATATGGCTGTGAAACATGGAGAACAACAAAATTGACAATCACGAAGATACAGACTTTCATTAATGGATGCTTACGCAGAATAAAAGGATGAATTGGCAGGACAAAATCACTAACATAGAATTATGGAAATGTACCAGTCAAATACCAGTGGATAATGAGATACAGCGAAGACGATGGCGCTGGATAGGACACACACTACGGAAGCCAACTGAGAGTATTACACAACAGGCCCTTTTTGGAATGCCCAGGGTAAAAGACAAAGAGGAAGACCAAGGAATTCTTGGAGAAGACAGATAGAAACAGAGATGAAGATGATGGGGAAGACATGGAATGATCTTAAAAGAATGGCAAAAAACAGAATGACTTGGAAAGTGTTTATTGAAGACCTAAGCTCCACTGGGAGCTAAAAAGGTAGAAGAAGAAGAAGGTAGTTGTAGCTCTGAACTGTCTCCAGTTGTATTCCTTCACTGGCGAGTTAATTAGGGAGAGGAAAATCCTATGATGCTGACTAATACGTAGGTGTGATTAAAACAATTGTGAAGGCAGAGCATTGACTTCACGTCCCTAGGATTATTCCTGGATCCATAGATCCGTTTCTCCGACCGAACTTAAAAAAACAATTATTATCTAGTTTTGGAAGTTACAGAAGGTATTAACATTAGAGCACTGGCCTTCTCATGTATTTCTTTATGGCCTTCAAATAATGATAACCAAAAAAAAAAAAAACTGAATGATTCTCTTCATCACACGCCATTAACAGGACGTTAAGTGAGCGTAGATGCGTTTGATTGTGGTTTGCCGCTAGGCTGTTATATTTACGCCTTTCGACCCAACACATCCGAATTCAGCACTGTATTTGTTAGTACCTTTTAGATCCCAAATCGCTTGGCCAAGTTGGATAGTTTGTTTCCAGGAGCCCGCTGTGAGGTGGAGCATGGTATTTATCAGCTCTGTTTGTTCGCTGATTCCTGACGCATGCAGTCAGCTGTGGGTCTCTGGCCACACTTAGCTCAGTTGCTTGATGGACGATTTGCCCTCTTCCTATTTTCACCTTTTAAGCTGCAATTTAGTTTCTTGAATAAAAACTCTTCATGTCCTTGCAGTTTAATATCTGACTATTAGACTACCATAAATGCTAGACGACATGGACGCTTTCAATTATCAGGCTTTCAATTAATTAATTACAATTATTTTTTTATGATTGTTTTGGTTTGCTTTCTGGTGATAACGATCCATTTCCTCCACAAATAATTATCCTGCAAGCATGTCAGAACAAGACTTTGTGCCTAAGTGGTTAACACCCTTGCTACAGACCAGTAGCGTCCGGGTTCATTTCGTTCCCTCTACCGACCTGACTTCAAAGTTCACACAGCCTGCTCTATATATATATATATATTATTTGTACCAGTGGTAGTTGTTTGTTTGCCTTTTTTAAATGGGAAAGTATGGTGGTCTGACGTGAAACAACATCATCTACAAAATAAGCTTTTGGCCATTGAAATATGTGTGCAATAACACATTATTTCCCCTACTTCGTAAAGCGTCGAGGTAACCCTGTTAACCAATACTTCATGTCCACTTTTTTCTCCCATCCCGAAGTGTCTCTACCTTATCGCGGTGAGAGGTTAGAGTGTTCCAATGATCCCAAGAACTATGCCGGCAGTAGCATAGCTACCAGCAGGGTCTCCCAAGCTGGACAGATCAAAGGAAAAGAGTCAGGCAAAGAGAGACGCACTGGTCCTCCAAGATGAGGGGTTTGGGCGTTGGACCAGAAACCCACACGTAGAAAAAAAGTAGAAAATGTTCAAGAAACCACAAAACAAGATCATCGATCCATCAAGTCTTAGAGGAACGAGCGGGGACTCTGGCAGGAAAGCCGTCAATGACGGACAGAGATGAAAGCCAAATGGAAAAGAAAAAAAAACGAAATTGCAAGTGCTAGCGAGAGTTGTCCAGGCTTTCTCCAGACCGGATTGGGTGAAGATCTTATATGAATGCCCTATGCCCCGATCGGAGTTCAGAGGATTAAGAAGGTTGTTTTCTCAATAATATTTATGTAAATTGCCATGTAAAATCTAAAAAAAAAAAATGTTTATTATGATGATAGGGATGAGACATCGTTGGCAATGGTAATTTGAGAGGCTTGTAGTAGACAAAAATCACCACGTCACTACATCGCTCATAATTTAGCCGATTGTAGGAGATTTAGGAAAAAAGAAACCTTGTCCACTCCCAGTGGTGGAATGACGGGTGTGTAATAGTGAAAGGAACAGTTGATGGAGAAGTGATGGTGGGAGTGTAATAGTGAAAGGAACAGTTGATGGAGAAGTGATGGTGGGAGTGTAATAGTGAAAGGAACAGTTGATGGAGAAGTGATGGTGGGAGTGTAATAGTGAAAGGAACAGTTGATGGAGAAGTGATGGTGGGAGTGTAATAGTGAAAGGAACAGTTGATGGAGAAGTGATGGTGGGAGTGTAATAGTGAAAGGAACAGTTGATGGAGAAGTGATGGTGGGAGTGTAATAGTGAAAGGAACAGTTGATGGAGAAGTGATGGTGGGAGTGTAATAGTGAAAGGAACAGTTGATGGAGAAGTGATGGTGGGAGTGTAATAGTGAAAGGAACAGTTGATGGAGAAGTGATGGTGGGAGTGTAATAGTGAAAGGAACAGTTGATGGAGAAGTGATGGTGGGAGTGTAATAGTGAAAGGAACAGTTGATGGAGAAGTGATGGTGGGAGTGTAATAGTGAAAGGAACAGTCGATGGAGAAGTGATGGTGGGAGTGTAATAGTGAAAGGAACAGTTGATGGAGAAGTGATGGTGGGAGTGTAATAGTGAAAGGAACAGTCGATGGAGAAGTGATGGTGGGAGTGTAATAGTGAAAGAAACAGTTGATGGAGAAGTGATGGTGGTAGTGTAATAGTGAAAGGAACAGTTGATGGAGAAGTGATGGTGGTAGTGTAATAGTGAAAGAACAGTTGATGGAGAAGTGATGGTGGTAGTGTAAAAGTGAAATGAACAGTTGATGGAGAAGTGTTGGTGGGAGAATACTGTTTTCTCAACAATTTTGTGAGATCTTTCATCACCACTGTCATTCTCGTGTCTTTATTTAGTATGCAGTATTACTCAACATTCTCTTGTCCTTATTTAGTATGCAGTATTACTCAACATTCTCTTTCTCATGTCCTTATTTAGCATGCAGTATTATTCAACATTCTCTTGTCCTTATTTAGCATGCAGTATTACTCAACATTCTCTTTCTCATGTCCTTATTTAGTATGCAGTATTATTCAACATTCTCTTGTCCTTATTTAGCATGCAGTATTATTCAACATTCTCTTGTCCTTATTTAGCATGCAGTATTACTCAACATTCTCTTGTCCTTATTTAGCATGCAGTATTACTCAACATTCTCCTTCTCATCTCTTTATTTACTCAGATGTATTACATGAATTTTAAGCTGACAAAAAAAGCTACAGGGGTTTCACTCTACTGAAAATAGGGCGCACTGGCGTGATATTGACAACGCCATGCAATAAATATGCTGGTGATCATGGAAAACACATTTTTATTCTTTATTTCTCTCCTTCTACATATGCCTTCCGGCGTCGAGGGAAGAAGATATGATTCGCGGTTTCTTGCTCTTCTATTGACCTCTTCTACTGATAGACCTGCGCGTGCTTCTAGTATTTCGTATATCCACCGTTTTCTTGGTCGGCCTTTGATCTTATGTTTTCGTATCATTTGTTGGTGATTCGTTGCGTTAGAATTAGTTCTTTGTGTCTTATCACGTGCTCAATCCACTTGATTTGTTGTCGCTTTATGTGTTAAGTAGCTGGCTCCGTTCCTAGTCTTTTCCGTAATTCGTAATGTGTGATCTCATCTCTCAGGCTGGTTCCAGTCATGTGTTTGACACACTTCATTTTGTGATGGTTATTTTTCGAAAACTTCTTGAGGATAAGGTCTATGTCTGGCACAGGCAACACAATGTTGGGATAAGGATTGTTTTATATAAAGCCCGCTTCGCTTCTAACGTTACTTCTTTGTTCGACAGTAGTGGTGATATAATGAAAATACATGGTAAAAGAGGCAGATGCAGACCAAGACTAACATGGGCGAGTAACATCAAAAGATGGACAAGTCAATCTATGACAACCTGCACCATCAAAGCAAAAAACAGAGTGGAATGGCGATCCATGGTAGCCAACCTTCGTTGCGGAGACGGCACTCGATGATGATGATGATGATGATGATGATGATGATGATGATGATGATGATGATGATGATGAGTGGTGATATAGTAATGGTAACATCAAAGAAAAAGACATCACCTCAGTGCAAATAAAGACAAGTTGGACAATATTAAAACAGGTAAATGAATTTAAATATTTGGGAACTTTATTAACCTCAGACGGAAGATGTACAAAAGAGGTGAGATGCAGAATGCCTCAGGCAAAAGCAGCTTTCCAAAAAATGAAGAAGATACTATGCAATCCATTTTTGACAATAGAAACAAAAAAAGAGTTCTTAAATGTTATGTAGAGTCAGTCTTAACATAGGGATGTGAATCACGGTCAACAGGTCAACATACAAGAAAATTACTGGAGTCTGTAGAAATGTGGTTTTACAGAAGAATGTTGAGAATACCATGGGCATCTAAGAAGAGTAATGAAAATATTCTGATAGAGGTCAAAGCAAAAAGAGAGCTAATCTCCAATATTAGGAAGAAACAATCATCATTTTTGGCCATGTAATGAGAAGAGAACAACTAGAATATATTGTAACAACTGGGAAAATTGAGGGACGAAGAGATAGAGGGAAGCAAAGAGAAAAAAATACCGAACAGCTTAAGAGAATGGCTTTGCAGAAGGTCAACAACAGAAATGATAAATAACTGTCGAAATCAAAAGTTGTGGAGAGACATGATCACCTGTGCCAGCAGGCCCTGTACTTGATGATGATGAGTGGTGATATCTGTCCAACAACTTGACAAGTTTTGTTGCATCGTTAGTCTATTTATGTTGCTTGCATGCTGTATATCATGGTGCTGCCTGAGTATTTGAATTTCTTCACTTGTTTCCAATATATTGCCATCTATCGTTATATTGGTGTCTTGTATTTCTTTCGATATTGTTATTACTTCTGTTTTGCTTATGTTGATTTTCATATTATGTTGTTTCCCGACTCTGTTAAGTCTGTCCAGGTGTTCTTGCATGTCTTCTATTTCCGTGTGTATCATCAGTGCTTGGTCGTGTGCATCAGTGCTTGGTCATGTGTATCAGTGCTTGGTCGTGTGTATCAGTGGTGCTTGGTCGTGTGTATCAGTGCTTAGTCATGTGTATCAGTGCTTGGTCGTGTGTATTAGTGGTGCCTGGTCGTGTGTATCAGTGCTTAGTCATGTATATCAGTGTTTGGTCATGTGTGTCTGTGGTGCTTGGTCGTGTGTATCAGTGCTTGGTCGTGTGTATCAGTGCTTGGTCGTGTGTATCAGTGTTTGGTTGTGTGTATCAGTGTTTGGTTGTGTGTATCAGTGTTTGGTTGTGTGTATCAGTGTTTGGTCATGTGTGTCTGTGGTGCTTGGTCTTGTGTATCAGTGCTTGGTCGTGTGTATCAGTGCTTGGTCGTGTGTATCAGTGTTTGGTTGTGTGTATCAGTGTTTGGTCATGTGTGTCTGTGGTGCTTGGTCGTGTGTATCAGTGCTTGGTCGTGTGTATCAGTGTTTGGTCATGTGTGTCTGTGGTGATTGGTCGCGTGTATCAGTGCTTGGAAGTGTGTATCAGTGCTTGGTCGTGTGTATCAGTGTTTGGTCATGTGTGTCTGTGGTGCTTGGTCGTGTGTATCGGTGGTGCTTAATCGTGTGTATCAGTGCTTGGTCGGGTATCAGTGTTTGGTTGTGTGTATTAGTGTTTGGTCGTGTGTATCAGTGTTTGGTTGACTGTATCAGTGTTTGGTCGTGTGTATCAGTGCTTGGTCGTGTGTATCAGTGCTTGGTCGTGTGTATCAGTGCTTGATCATGTGTATCAGTGCTTGGTCGTGTGTATCAGTGGTGCTTGGTCGTGTGTATCAGTGCTTAGTCATGTGTATCAGTGCTTGGTCGTGTGTATCAGTGGTGCTTGGTCGTGTGCATCAGTGCTTGGTCGTGTGTATGAGTGTTTGGTTCGTGTGTGAAAAGGAGTTCGTTGATTTCCTCCCTTTCGAACGGATTTGCCACTTTTCAGATGTAGTAAATGTATTTGATGAATAGGAGGTATTACGCATCCTTGTTTTACTCCTGTTTAGATTTTGAAGGAGTCTCTAAAGCTTGATGCTGTTCTTACTTTGCTGGTGCTTTGTCGCATAGGCTTCTGTACATCTTGATCAAATGTTGCTTAACGCCGTAAGTTGTATGTGCCACAGTTGTTCCCTTGAACGCGATCGATAGCTCTCTCTTGGTCTGTGAATGTTATGTATAGTCTTTGATTGTATTCGATTGCTTTTTCTGTTTGTTGTTTCAAAGAAAATAACGCATCAGTATACTCTCTGTTCCTTCTGAAAAAAATTGCTGCTGACATTATGTTTTACATACACTACAAGACATCACGTAAGGACCTAGTCCTTCCTTCGGAACATTTCAAAGACTAGACGGGAGGGGAGTAGTGAGTTTTGGATAGAGCACTATCTCCATATAATTGGCCCAGGCAATAGCAAGCTCAAAGAACTGTCAGCTCCATCCTCGTTAGGACACAGCAGAAGGAAAATACCATCTCATACTCGGCACATAGAACGTTAGAACCATGTGTTCTGGATTAAATAACACCAACCTCACGAATGCAGAAAACATAAGGAAAACAGCCCTCATCGACATGGAGCTGCAGAGACTACATGTTGATATTGCAGCTTCTGAGGAAATAAGGCTTGCGGATTGTGATTCAATCATGGGAAAAAAGTATACACTTTTCTGGCAGGGGCTAAAACCTGAGCAACATAGCCAACATGAAGTGGATTTTGATGTGAATAATAAGCTCAAAAACAAAAACAACAACTGATACCCTAATCAAAGAGCTTCTATTCGCTGATGATGCAACCCTGGTTGCTCACGATGAATCTGTCCTGCATTCAATGACTGACAATTTGGCTAGATCATGTGGTTTATTCTCCTTGTCAATAAGTATACAGAAGACTGTTCTGCTTCAACAATGTGTAGCCAGTGCCGCAGCTATATCATTAAATAACATACTCCTTGAATCTGTGAGAAAGTTCACCTATCTTGGTTCTATGGTCACAACCACTGTCTCCCTTGAAGAAGAAATAAATTCCTGAATCGGAAAGGCAGCTTCCACATTTGGTAAACTTAAAGACAGAGCATATCCAACACCAAATTAACAATCAGGACTAAGATTCAAAGTTACCAAAGATGCGTGCTTAGGACACTTCTATACAGATCAGAAACTTGGACTACCTATGCAGGGCAGGAGAAAAGGTTCAACAGCTTTCATGTGCATTGCCTTCGAAAGATTATGAACATCAAACATCAGGACAAAGTAACCAACTCTAACGTCTTACAACGAGCCAAACTCCCATTCATCGTGATTACACTTAGGAGTCGTAGACTAAGGTGGCTTCATGTAAGAAGAATGGCAAACATTCGCAGTCTCAAACAAATATTGCATGGCGAACTTAAGGACAGAGAGAGACTAAAGGGTTGACCAGTGCTGAGATATAAGGATGTTTGCAAGACTTCCTTGAGGGAATTTTCTATCAGTGAAAGAAACTGGATAAATATGGTTGCAGATGACAGCACATGGAAAACAAACATTTTTAAAAAATGGCACAGCATCTTTCGAAGCAGTGCTGATATCAAATTCAGAAGACAAAAGGCGCAGGAGAAAGCAAACGAGGCAAGGCACCACGAAAACAAAGCAGCATCCAACATAAGACAATCATATTTTTTTTACCAAACTAACGACTTATCGTGATTGACCAACCGTCTGTCAAGACGCCAAAGGCCATATAAGACATCATAGACACCCAATGCATTTTTTTTTTCTTTACTAGCAGGAGACGACCCAAAATGAAAATATATTTTCAATAAATTGTGCGTTATTTCTTTCTTATCATTTGTCCTCTTAGTGCTCTTGTCTTCAAATAACACATCATTTATCTAAGTATCACGTTGTTGTCTTCAAATAACACTTCATTTATCTAAGTATCACGTTGTTGTCTTCAAATAACACTTCATTTATCTAAGTATCACGTTGTTGTCTTCAAATAACACTTCATTTATCTAAGTATCACGTTGTGTCTTCAATAACACTTCATTTATCTAAGTATCACGTTGTTGTCTTCAAATAACACTTCATTTATCTAAGTATCACGTTGTTGTCTGCAAATAACACTTCATTTATCTAAGTATCACGTTGTTGTCTTCAAATAACACTTCTTTTATCTAAGTATCACGTTGTTGTCTTCAAATAACACTTCTTTTATCTAAGTATCACGTTGTTGTCTTCAAATAGCCTCAGTAGCCGAGTTGGGAAAACCACCCGACTGGACTACCGATGTTCGGACAACCCGTGTTCGATTCCCGCTGGGAGCAGTGTGAGTTGTACTCGTGGTTGAAAAAAAAAATACCCCCACGGTCGACCCAGCCGTTGGCAGAAATGGGTACAAGGGTATTACCCTGGGATGGTGAGGTGTGTTGCCTCGCATCTGAGTTTCGATGCTTGAGGCTATACTATACAGAAATTTCCGAACATTTCTGGATAGGCGGCCGAGCACATATGGATGGAAACTCGCGTGCTAAGACGCCGGTTCAAGTCTCGTACTTTACCTTTAGCACTCATTTATCTAAGTATCGGGAGCCGCGATAGCTCAGTGATTAGTGAACTGAACTACAAAGGACAAGAGGTAGGGTTCGATCCCAATCGACGTCTTTCGGGTTCACCCAGCCTTTAATGGGTACCGGATTTTTTTTCTGGGAAAGTAAAGTGGCACGGGCATAATACCGACCACATTACCCCAAAAATCATGTGCCGAAGGTCTGTAAAATGTATGGTCACTAACACCATATTCCCTATACGCCACTTGGCGTGACGGGGGTACTTTAACTTTTTTTTAACTTTATCTAAGTATCACGTTGTTGTTTTAAAATAATTCTTCACCTGTTTAAGTATCACGTTGTTGTCTTTTCACAACTCTTCGCTTGCCGAAATGTCACGCTGCTGCCTTCTAATAATTCTTATATTGTCTAAGTGTCACGTTATTGGGTCGAATTATGCACGTTCAGTACCTGGTCCAGGCTAATCTAATATTTCTGAATTTTTAGCCGTTTGATGTTTAATTTTCTGAGTGATAGTGACACGCTTCTTATTTATAAACCATATTTGTAAACCATATTTGTAAACCATATTTTGTAAACCATATTTGTAAACCATATTTGTAAACCATATTTATAAACCATATTTGTAAACCATATTTGTAAACCATATTTGTAAACCATATTTATAAACCATATTTGTAAACCATATTTGTAAACCATATTTGTAAACCATATTTATAAACCATATTTGTAAACCATATTTGTAAACCATATTTGTAAACCATATTTATCTGCTTTCCTAACGCACTCAGACAGCCCCTCCCCCCCCCCCCCCCCAAAAAAAAAAAAAAAAAAAAAACAAGGAAAGATATGCAAACAAACAAAAGAAGCAAAAAGAACAGACAATACAAATAAAACAATTAAAAGATTACGAATTAAAGAAAACCCTAGTAGAAAAACAAACAGAGAAACCCAAGAAACTCCCTAACGATGTAAACACAGTAGAAGAAAAGTGGAAGCAGTTTAGGAAAATAACGAATATCGCAACCACAGTATGTGCAACAAAACTAAGGACAAAAGAAGGGAAAAAGAGCACCTCTGGTGGAACAACACAATCAGAGAAGCAATTAAAGAAAAGAAGAAACTATTTAAAAGTTGGAGGTAGTAGAAGAACCAAAAAGAATATGAAAAATATGTCTTAATCCGGGAAAAAAAAGTTAAAATTTTGATCAAAGAAGCTAAGCAAAATACCTGAACAGAATTCGGACAAAATATGAGCAGGGACTTGAAGACAGCCACAAGAGACTTCCACAAAGCAGTAAAAACAACAACAGAAAAAAAAATAAAATGAAACGATTCCACTGAACTCATAAATGAAAAATACCCACAGCCAATATCAAATAACCAACATTTGCAACAAAGATGGACAGAATATTTCGAAGACCTATTGAACATATCACCAACTACCAATAACACAACAAAAACCACGCAAAAAATGCACAACCACTGAACCCAATATCATGAAAGAGGAAATCTAAGAAATAATCAAATATGCACCAAGAAATAAAGCACCGGTGATAGACAATATAACAGTAGAAATTATAGCAGCAGCAGAAGAACATGAATTGCATGGCTGCATAGAATATTCAATGCATCAAGGCACCACAAAAAAGCCCCAGAAGACTGGCAACAGACAAGCATCCTACCAAGATGTAATAGAAAGGTAACAAGAGAAACTGCAACCAATATAGAGACATATAGCTTCTCAGCCATGTAGGAAAACTGTACACCAAAATTATTAAAACAAGGCTGAGACCAATAATAGAACTACAGTTAAGCGATTCTCAAATGGGGTTCTGAAGAAAAGCGAGAATGTATTGACACCCTATTCGCTCTAAAACAGCTAGCAGAAAAGACGACAGAACACCATAAAAATGTGTACATAAATTTTATTGACCGGGAAAAAGCATTGGACCGAGTAGACATAACAACTAAAGGAGATAGTAACAACTACTGAGTAAGCCAACACCTAACCAATCTAAACAAACGTCAACAGCAGCAGCACAGCAGGAACAGCAGTAGGCCACAAAGCCCACTTCGAAGTTAGATCAGGAGTAAGACAGGGGTGCGAATAATATCCCCTATTGTTTATTATATTACTCATATGGACTATATATGTAAGTTAGCCAACCCATTGGAGACAGTAGTTCGACGAGCTTCTATTTGTAGACGATCAAACACTAATGCATGGAAAAATAAAAGACCTACAAGAACACTTAAATAGACTCAACATCATGGGCATAAAAGGCACAAAATTCAACATCGCAATAGAGAAACATGATATCAACATAACTAAAGACGGCAGACAACTAAAATAAATAGAGGAATTTAAAATACCTAGGTAGTCAAGTAAGAAACGACAATTCACAAGCAGCAGAAATAGACTCAAGATGCAACAAAGCTTGTCAAATCATTGGACAGCTATCCCCACTATTGTCCAACAAGGAAATAACTCTAGAGGCAAAACGGGCATTCAACATTACTATCTTCATTCTAACGTTGTGCTACAAACGCCAGAAAAGGACCATAGATCTTCTTCTTCTTTCCTTCCTCATCTGCCTTTCAGCGTCGAGGGGACCATAGATGCAAGAACAATAAGAAAAATAACCACTACCGAAATTAAATGTGTTAGACGAATGACAGGAAACAATCCAAGACATTAAGATCAGAAATAAAGAACTAAGAAAAAAAGCTAGACATAATCCCCACCATAGGATACATAAAGAAACAACAGATAAAATAGTTAAGCCACGTGATAAGGCAAAAAGATCGAAGCACAACGCAACAAGCCTTCCATAAACGTTGTAAGAACACCAAACGCAAGGGTCGACCACGAAAAAAGATGAATTGACAGTATGTTAGAAGCACTAGGAAACATAACAGCAGCAGAGGCGAACAGAAGAGCAAAAGACGGTGGCAAATTATAAATCCCCCCCCCCCCAATGCTAACAAGCAAATGAAGAAGGGTAGAAGGAGAAGATTAACACACTAAGTCAATCCAGATTTGTAGGGCATGTGTGGGGAAAAAGGCAAGTTGGATTAATAAGAATATGAAAAATAAAAAGTAGGGGAGATGGATAGTTGGAAAATAGGCTATATGGCTAGTCTGCATGGCACAAGAAAGCATCAATAGTTGAACTGTTCTACAGTGCACAAGGTCCAGGGTTAACGAGAGATAAGGTATCCAACGTCGCTGGTATGAATCATGAATGAACACAATAATTATCAAATCAGCTAACAATAAAACAACATTATTAAATAGTATGCTAGATAATGTCCATGATGTGCTTCCATACAACTGTACTGTATTACTATAAATTTAAAAAAAAAACTAATCCAATGACTGAAACATTTTGCCATAAACATGCATTTGTTTTAGATAGCAGACAAATCGCAACTCAACAAACAGCGGACGATGATGTGTGTGATTTCGATAATGATTGTATAGTGAAGTAAATAATCAATAGCGGTTCAGCTTTACACTAAATCAGTTGGGCTATTGTCGTCATGAAGACAGGGAATGGTTTTATAAACACAATATCCAGCTCTAATCTAATACTCTCGTTAGTTCTTCTAGTGTAATCAGTTCTGAAAACATGCATTTACAGTGCACACTTGACACAACATGTAATGATCGGAAGTGATAAGAGTGGACTGAGAGCCAGGAGAATTCTCTGGTGAAATAGTTGGACACATACAAAGAAATGTGTGAGTGGGACAGTTTGACAACAATCGAATCTATAAGTGGGACAAACACCAGACTGTGTAAATTTGGCAGTTGGATAGAAATAGAAATGTGTGGATGGGACAGTTTGGTAAAAACGAATTTTTGAGTGGGACAGTTTGACAACAAAAACTAATCTTTGAGTGGGACAGTTTGACAACAAAAACTAATATTTGTGTGTGACAGTTTGACAAAAAAAAAAAGAATTTTTGAGTGAGACAGTTTGACAACAAAAACTAATCTCTGAGTGAGAAAGTTTGATAAAAAAAACTAATCTTTGAGTGGGACAGTTTAACAACAGAAACTAATCTTTGAGTGGGACAGTTTGACAACAAAAACTAATCTTTGAGTGGGACAGTTTGACAACAAAAACTAATCTTCGAGTGGGACATTTTGACAACAAAAACTAATCTTCGAGTGAGACAGTTTGACAACAAAAACTAATCTTCGAGTGAGACAGTTTGACAACAAAAACTAATCTTCGAGTGGGACAGTTTGACAACAAAAACTAATTTTTGAGTGGGACAGTTTGACAACAAAAACTAATTTTTGAGTGGGACAGTTTGACATAAAAACTAATCTTTGAGTGGGACAGTTTGGCACAAAAACTAATCTTTGAGTGGGACAGTTTGATAAATAAAAAAAATCTTCGAGTGGCACAGTTTGACAACAAAAACAAATCTTCTAGTGGCACAGTTTGACAAAAAAAAACAAATCTTTGAGTGAGACAGTTTGATTAAAAAAAAACAAATCTTTGAGTGGGACAGTTTGACAACAAAACCTAATCTTTGAGTGGGACAGTTTGACAACAAAATCTAATCTATGAGTGGGACAGTTTGACAACAAAAACTAATCTTTGAGTGGAACAGATTGACACAAAAACTAATCTTTGAGTGGGACAGTTTGACACAAAAACTAATCTTTGAGTGGGACATTTTGACCAAAAAAAAACCAAATCTTTGAGTGGGACAGTTTTACAAAACAAACTAATCTTTGAGTGGGACAGTTTTACAAAACAAACTAATCTTTGAGTGGGACAGTTTGACAAAAACTAATCTTTGAGTGCGCCAGTTTGGTATAAAGTAATCTTTGAGTGGGGCAGACATCGAACCGTGTAAACGTGACAGCTATAGCTCGTTTCAAATCACTTGCCCAACTTCAAAACGCTATTGCTCAGAAACCATTTGTTAAATACTGTTGCAATTTTCCAAATGTTATTAGAATGCAAAAGACCCTTTAAATGTATATTTAACAAATATCTTGCAGCTGCAGTTTTCTTAAAGCGGCGATATTTCTTTGATGTTTGTCAAAATTGTAAATTGTGAAGCCCTAAAGAATAGAAATTACCGTAGTTGCTGGTCTATGATTAATTTTCACTAGGTAAAGGCGTGGCCGTAATGGGGAAATAACTGGATAAAACAAAACACCAGGAGAATTATTGTCTGCTCAGCTCGAGGACGGACGATAATATCAAGGTATACCTGTATGTCCAATTTTCATAGTTGTGTGGTCCTGAAAAGGACCGTTTGTTGAACTAATTTAAGGTAATATAGGGGCCAACATTGTGGGGGCTATATACTTTCATTCTGAATCAGACGAGTCTAAAAGATTAATAACTGTTTGGGGTTGAACATTCCACAAACCATCATTTTTCCAATATTCCTCTTCTTGTTTTAAGACGTGGTCTTCACATTTAGCCCAATAATCTTTGTCTATATTTAATAAAGCGAGATTAGCAAGAGTCTTTACATCGCATATTTTGAATGTTGTATTTTCATCTGCCACTTGTCCTTTTAATTTTGCCCAGATTAGTTCTATTGGATTTAAATGAGCATGGTAAGGTCGCAGCCTCAAACTTGTATGACCGTGCTCTTGGATAATCTTATCTATTTGAAAAAATCTTTGTCCTCTGTTTTTGCTTTACTAGAGATAGTAATTCAGGTTTTAAGTACATGTTATTAAATTGTATGTGCTCCTTTGTGAGCCATATCTTAATAGCATCTTTTGTACTGGATGACGTCGGACTTTATCTTCAAGTGCAACAATGTTGTGGTACGCTGCATTGTCCATTATTAGGCAAGATGATCGATCTAGTGATGGGAGAACAGAATTTTAAATCCAATGTCTAAATATGTGACCATTCATCTCAGAGTGATAATCCCGATTGTCTATGGATTTTGAAAGAAAAATGAGCTCTGCATTCTGTATTAGTCCATGTTGTCGACTACCTGCATGAGCAATTATCAAGCGCTGTCCTTTGCTGCTAGGTATTAATCTCTTAATCTTTCCATCTGATGACTGCCATTCCCTTTGGTTAGTGTGGTGAGCATTGATCCATGTTTCATCTAAGTACACAATATCATAACCTTGTTTGCGCACTTCTTTTACTTCACGTAAGTACTTGCTTCTCATGACTACTATATGTGGCTTCTCACAGATGATGTTTCGTCCATTGGAATACTTTCTGAATGTAAAGCCTGCAGCTCTCATATTCCTCCATAATGTAGACTTTGATATTTCAATACTGTTGTTCTTTTTCAGCGAAATTTTTAATTTTCTTATTGTAACAGTTTCATTCATACCCAACATTTTGCGAATTTCACTTCTAATAAGTTCACTGTCGAAATTATCCAACATTTTTGCTCTTCCTTATGATTTTGTATATTTTGAACATTGACGGTCACGTGCTTGAATCCAGCGATTAAATGACCGTTTAGATAAATCCAAAATGTGTCTTGTCCTATTCTCAGGGTTTTCTAAAGAATGAAATAATCTTCCTCGTTTAGCCTCTTTGCAAAAATAGTCATACATTTTTATTGCGATGTTTTGTAAACTGCAGAATTTCATTTTAAGACTCATGATAAATGTTACCGTTCCACGTCTACACCTATGAATGAACGGAAATGGAACACACACAATGCCTCGTGTTTTCTACAAGTGTCTAATTGTGTCAGACAACTCACGTGGAAAGCGTGAAAAACGTCAATTCTACAGTGTATGGACTTGTACTCGCTATTTTTAGTTTAAATACTGTAAACATTAAGTTTTGACTACATCAATGGGTCGTTATAAATTTATATAAATCAAATAAGCAACAATAATAACCAAATGTTTTTTTTAAATGAAATTAATTCCCTGTTGGGTTCTAATCATTATAACTTTACATGCAAATTTTGAAAAAAATACAAAAAGAGATTAAAAAGATATCGATTTTAAAAGTTGGGCACATAATTTGAAACGAGCTATAGATAGATTTATAGATGTGTAGTGGAACAGTTTGGTAGAATTCTCTATGAATGTGACAGAGACTAGTCGGTACGAACGAAACAGTAAAACGATATACGCTGAACAGTATAAGTAGGACTTTACAGAGTTCAAACCGCGTCGGTGGAACTTTTAAAGACTGAACCGTGTAAGTTGTACCTTTACAGACATCGAACCGTGTAGGTTTTACCTTTACAGACATCGAACCGTGTAAGTTTTACCTTTACAGACATCCAACCGTGTAAGTTGTACCTTTACAGACATCGAACCGTGTAGGTTGTACCTTTACACACATTGAACCGTGTCAGTGGGACTTTTAAAGACTGAACCGTGTAAGATGTACCTTTACAGACATCGAACCGTGTCAGTGGGACCGTGTCAGTAGGTTTTTCACATAAATTAAACCGTGTAAGTTGGACTTTTACAGACATCGAACCATGTAAGTGGGACTTTTACAGACATCGAACCATGTAAGTGGGACTTTTACAGACATTGAACCGTGTAAGTGAGACATTTATAGACATTGAACAGAGTAAGTGGGACTTTTACAGACATTTAACCGAGGAAGTTGGATTTAGACAGATACCGAACCGTGAACATGGAACTCTGACAGGCATTGAACCGTGGAAGTGGGACACTGACAACACATCTGTGGAACACACACTAAGTTATGGACTGAAATGTGAAGCAAACACATATCGATCTTTGGGCTGTTCATTAACTTTATTTCAAAATGACATTTGAGTCATTTACACCACCACCCGCCTCATGTTCAATTTTTCAATCTTCCTCGTAAGAGGTAGGGGAGAGGAAGAGGTAAATCAAATGATTTATTTTTACTAAGATTCAATATCTCTTAAGTCTGTCACGTGATCAACGAAATTCCTACTTTTAGGCCCTCTCCATAAGCCCACTCAATATTGGACACAGTAAAAGGAGGAGGGTTGGGGGAGAAATGAGAAGCCCACTCAATATTGGACACAGTAAAAGGAGGAGGGTTGGGGGAGAAATGAGAAGCCCACTCAATATTGGACACAATAAAAGGAGGAGGGTTGGGGGAGAAATGAGAAGCCCACTCAATATTGGACACAGTAAAAGGAGGAGGGTTGGAGGAGAAATGAGAAGCCCACTCAATATTGGACACAGTAAAAGGAGAAGGTTTGGAGGAGAAATGAGAAGCCCACTCAATATTGGACACAGTAAAAGGAGGAGGGTTGGAGAGAAATGAGAAGCCCACAGACACGACTTCACTGGGCGTTAAGTTACACACAAAAATGTGCAGCCATGGATGAAAAAGATAAAAAAAAAAAAAAAAGTAAAGAGCCCGTCAAGCCAAGTGTCGCATAGGGAATATGATGTTGGTGACCATAATTTGTATAGATCTTCGGCACATCCTTTTTGAGGTAATGTGGTCGGTATTACGCCCGTGCCGCTTTATTATCCCAGAAAAAAGAATCTGGTACCCATTTAAAGCTGGTTGGCCCCGGAAGCTGTTGATAAGGATCGAAAACAACCTCTTGTCCTTTGTATTCCAGTTCACTAACCACTGAGCTATCGCGGTTCCCTAGCGATACCATGGATGTATATCATTTTTATTTGAAATCTACGACACTAGAGATGTCACGAAAATGCTTTAATATTAATCATCATGCTGGAGAGAACATTGCCGCTAATCCGTGAAGTATATCGAACTGAGGTTCCTGAGGATAAGGCAATGAATGAGAGGGGGAAAGTGAACGAATGATTCCTCCTTTCTGAAGAGATAACTTCAAGGATAAGACTTCAGCACATCTTTCTTCTCTACATATAAAATAACGTTGACATGATCAATAAACATCAACAGATCAACAAACGTCGACAGATCAACAAACGTCGACAGATTAACAAACTTCGGCAGATCAATAAATGTCGACAGATCAACAAACCTCAACAGATCAACAAACCTCAACAGATTAACAAATCTCAATAGATCAACAAACCTCAACAGATCAACAAACCTCAACAGATTAACAAATCCCAACAGATCAACAAACTTAACAGATAAAAAAGCCTCAACAGATCAACAAAGGTCGACAGATCAACAAACCTCAACAGATCAACAAGCCTCAACAGATCAAAAAGCCTCAGCAGATCAACAAACGTCGACAGATCAACAAACGTCGACAGATCAACAAACCTCAACAGATCAACAAACGTCGACAGATCAACAAACCTCAACAGATCAACAAACGTCGACAGATCAACACACCTCAACAGATCAACAAACGTCGACAGATCAACAAACCTCAACAGATCAACAAGCCTCAACAGATCAACAAACCTCGACAGATTTATAAATCTCAACAGATCAACAAACGTCAACAGATCAACAAACGTCGATAGATTTATAAACCTCAACAGATCAACAAACCTCAACAGATTTATAAACCTCAACAGATCAACAAACCTCTACAGATCAACAAACGTCGACAGATTTATAAACCTCAACAGATCAACAAATCTCAACAGATCAACAAATGTCGACAGATTTATAAACCTCAACAGATCAACAAACCTCAACAGATCAACGAACGTCGACAGATTTATATACCTCAACAGATCAATAAACGTCGACAGATCAACAAACCTCAACAGATTTATAAACCTCAACAGATCAACAAACCTCAACAGATCAACAAACGTCGACAGATCAACAAACCTCAATAGATCAACAAACGTCGAAAGATCAACAAACCTCAACAGATCAACAAGCCTCAACAGATCAACAAACCTCGACAGATTTATAAACCTCAACAGATCAACAAACGTCGTCAGATCAACAAATCTCAACAGATTAACAAACCTCAACAGATCAACAAACCTCAACAGACTAACAAACGTCGACAGATTAACAAACGTCGACAGATCAACAAACGTCGACAGATTTATAAACCTCAACAGATCAACAAACCTCAACAGATTAACAAACCTCAACAGATCAACAAACCTCAACAGACTAGCAAACGTCGACAGATCAACAAACCTGAACAGATCAACAAACATCATCAGATTAACAAACGTCGACAGATCAACAAACCTCAACAGATCAACAAACCTCAACAGATCAACAAACCTCATCAGATCAACAAACATCATCAGATTAACAAACGTCGACAGATCAAGAAACCTCAACAGATCAACAAAAATCAACAGATCAACAAACATCATCAGATTAACAAACCTCGACAGATTTATAAACCTCAACAGATCAACAAACATCATCAGATTAACAAACGTCGACAGATCAACAAACCTCAACAGATCAACAAATCTCAACAGATAAACAAACCTTAATAGATCAACAAACCTCGACAAATCAACAAACCTCAATATATCAACAAACCTTAACAGATCAACAAACGCTGACAGATCAACAAACGCCAACAGATCAACAAACGTTGACAGATCAGCAAACCTCTACAGATCAACAAATCTCAACAGATAAACAAACCTTAACAGATCATCAAACGTCGACATATCAACAAACCTCAACAGATCGACAAACCTTAACAGATCAACAAACCTCAACAGATCAACAAACCTCAACAGATCAACAAACCTCGACATGATCAACAAACCTCAACAGATCAACAAGCCAACACACTTATGTCTTCGTGACAGATAATAACACATTAGAACTTTCATCTGGATTGTTCATCGTATATCCCTAGACTGGCCATACGCTAATGTTGAAAGGCGAAATGACGGATCTTTGTTCATGACATAGCAACACCGGGCTGACTCTCGGAGTTTAGCATTAGTCAAGAATGATGTTGTCTAAATTCAAGAGGGCTACTGTGAGATCTAGGGTAGACATGCTTGCTTTCTGCGTTCGCCAGATGACTAAAGGAGTACACATCTTTCTCATCCGCCCTTAAAAGGACGTTAGGTGGGCGTGTCTGCGTTGTGTTGTGGCTTGAAGTATAATTGTGATATTTGCGTCTTTGGGCCCAACACATCCGACTTCAGCGCGACATTTTTGAGAATCAGGTTGTTTTCCCTCTTCGATCCCTACTCGCTTGGCCAGAATAGACAGGTTAGTCTTTTAATGGAGGCAGCCTGTTAATAGAGGCACCACTGAGAGGTGGAGTAGGGTCTGGATGGTTATAGTTCACCGATCCTGGCGCCGGTCATCAGCTGTGGGCCGCTGACAACTTTCAGCTCTAGTGATGTGAGGTGCGCCTTCTCCTCCAGGCAGACATGTGATTTTATAATTTCAATATGTTGTTTATAATTTCACAAATTCACATTGCGGGAAGATCTTACGGTCTGCTGTTTAATGTGCGACGGGGATAATCCGACGACTAACTGTGTTTCATATGTTCGGAATTGGAGTAAAACACGATGTCCTAACATCCTCAAGCGCTATATATTTTAAAAATATGACGATCATCATTTTCAGGAGGACGTGAACTTCCGGTCAATGTAGTGGATAGGCGGCAGGAACCATTGAAGGCTATGTCTGAAAAGGTTCCTTGTTGCAGTTTCCTCATATTCCATGTCTGGCTTTTTGCAGGAGCAACTGAGTTATGTGCTCTGTGCACACCGTGAGCTGTGTGTCTCATCCGCTTTGATCATGTTTTGACATTCCAATTGTTTACGATGAATGATAATATCGTAGGACATGGAACAGTTGGCTGTGTTAACTTTCTGTGCGGTTTCGTCTTATGTCTTTTGGCGTTTGCTGAGACTGACAAGATGGGGACTACAGCTATATTTCTTTGTTTGGAAGATGAATAGTATTTCGGATGACTGCACTGGCACGGGCGGTTGAGTAATTATAGATTTTAATTCGTTTGCAGTGATACGCCTTCCATAACCATAACCATTAGAACTCTTACTAGCCTCGTCAACAACTTTCGAAACCAGTCTAACAGAAGACGCCTCGTCGACACCGCTGTTCAAACAACCATCCCCATCGAATTCTTCTTCTACCTTCCAACTCCTTGTGGAAGATTGTTCTTCAAAAACAAAAACTTTCCAAGCCGTCCTGTTTGCTGCTCTTCTTTTAAGATCAATCCATGTCTTCCTCATCTCTACTTCCGCTTTGCTTCTCCAACTATATTTTGGCCTTCCTCTTTATCTTCTCCCCTGGGGATTCCATAAAAAGCATGTCGAGTAATGCTCTCAGATTGCAGTGAGGTAGTTCCTAAACCAACGCCATCGTCTTTGTCGTATCTCTTTGTCCTTTGATGTCTGTTTGGTACTTTCCATACTTTACAGTTAATTTTTTCCTTCGATTTCCATCATTTTATTCTACGCAAGCATCGATTATTGAAAGTTTAATTCTTCCAGTCTGTCTTTTACGGTGTTCTCCATGTTTCACAGCAATATAAAATTAGTTAAATCACATTGGAGATGAACATGTTTATTTTTGTATTTAACCTCATTAAAAAAAAAACTAGAAATGTCTTTAAATTTCCTAGAGCAATAAAAGCTCCACTTGCTCTTTTGTATTATTATTTTGTTATTATTCTGTGTTACTCCTTCTTAGTCCAACTCTAAATTACCTTCTCTTATGTCTTCCGACTTTTCTGAAAAATAAATTTTCCTGAGATAAAACACTAACGGACACACTCACGAATACAGTCATACACACCGTCACACACGGTCATACACATACACTCACTCACACACACATTCACAAGGACACGTGCACATACTCACACACAGTAAACTAAAACATGACCCGCATTAAATCATTTCACTTTGACCTGTCAATTGACTCTTTTGAAATGAAGGTCCGATGGGTTTACAAAGCACTGTAAAAGCATTGAGTGCTAAAAACCACGGGCCAACATTTGAAGAACGCCAGACGTGTGCTTTTGTTGTTTCTTTCCCATTCTGCGTTGGGTTGTTAACAACGCCGTGTATTTGACTAACATTCGAGAGGAATTAACAAAATGTGTTTTATTCACATTCTGCATTTTTAAAAATGATGTTACTTATAGGCGCTTCGATGTGCATATTCGGTTGTTACAACTTTGTTAGAATTATTAAAACATTGAGTTATAATACATGAACAAAGAATAGGGAAGCACTTTTACATGAGAGAAGACAAATAAAAACATAGTGTATAACACATGAATAAAGAATAAACAAGCATTTTTACATGTGAGAAGACAAATAAAAACATAGAGTTATAACACATGGACAAAGAATAGGGAATCATTTTTACATGTGAGAAGACAAATAAAAACATAGAGTTGTAACACATGAACAAAGAATAGGGAATCATTTTTACATGTGAGAAGACAAATAAAACATAGAGTTATAACACATGGACAAAGAATAGGGAATCATTTTTACATGTAAGAAGACAAATAAAAACATAGTGTATAACATATGAATAAAGAATAAAGATGCATTTTTACATGTGAGAAGACAAATAAAAACATAGTGTATTACACATGAATAAAGAACAAACAAACATTTTTACACGTGAGAAGACAAATAAAAACATAGTGTATAACACATGAATAAAGAATAAACAAGCATTTTCACCGCTGTTTTCTCCATACTAAAAGTAATATTGGAGGGAAAATACAAAGTAAAAGAGGCAGGGGCAGACCAAGACTAACATGGACGAGTAATTCAAAAGATAGACAAGTCAACCTATGACAATCTGCACCATCAAAGCAAGAGACAGAGTGGAATGTCGCTCCTTGGTAGCCAACCTTCGATGCAGAGACGGCAACCAATGATGATGATGATGATGATGATGATGATTTCTTCATCTACTATCATGCTATTTGTCCATTTGCATCGATAAAGACGAAACAGGCCTCGTTTTCTGTTGAAGTGGGCAGAGAGATGATTGATCAGGCCATTGCTGGAATAGACACAAACAATTCCACTTATAATGTGTGCATTACCTTATTTAGACTCGTTTCCGTACGGACACGTTTGCAGTCGATCCAGCTAAATAAACCTGGCTATCTGGTTCGCAATGTTAGGGCACACATTAACAGTTTGGAAGGGCACTAGTTAACTCTCGTCCATATGCTACGTCTTATTATAGTGTAGTTAATACATTCACCGCGTCATCCAAATAATTCAATGATGCACTGTAGGGTTGCCTGTACCGTTGATCATATACAAAGGCACCTTGCTATTTACGTGTCTAATTCTAGGAACCATGGTGGCATAAATATGGAGGGATATGGGCGGGGCTAATGTGGTGAGGATTACGTCACTAACAGTTAAGATAGTGAAACCTGGGAGGTCACGATAAACGTTATCGCCATATGACGAGTCAGTTCGAGTTTCCCGAGTGTACACGATTACCTGGCGTGGAACAGTACCTGAACGTTCGCCCGAGGCGTTCCTTAGCGTATCCATTAGCGCCCTGAAAACCCACAATCCATCCTGCTCTCCAACCATTAATGGACTTTTCTGCTGGGAATATTAATTATTCAGACACGAAAACCCTTGACGCAGGTTATATTGTGAGGCTCGGGGAAACAACAGGGACTATGGAAATCGCTAAATCAAGATCTCCTACACGAGAGGGATATCACATTAAAACTATAAACGAGATCGAAGCGAGTTCTTTTAAACGTTACCCTATTTCAATACGATATAACGCGTGTTCTTGCTGCTCCTTATAAAACATTGATATGACACTGCGAGAACCGAGAGTAGGAAAAAGGAATTGAAACGCCTTCATTTGGATAGCAACGACCACGAGGAATCATGGTTGGTTAATAAATTATGATTTATTCTGAGAGAAAACGTGGAGACAGATGGTAAGTTAGGGGAGAGTACTCAACGAGGTTTTTTTTTTTTCAAAGACGCTTGGAATTTGAGAGAAACATGTACAATTAAAAATAAATGGGGGAAAGGAAGGTTCGTACTTACAGTTTTACATAATTAGCTCACAGTATACCAGCTCCAATATAACTCTTAGTATAGCAGCTCTCATTTAACTCTTAGTATGCCAGCTCCAGTTAAACTCATAATATCATCATCATCATGTGCCATACCGGTTGGCGTAGGTGATCATGTCCATCCACAATCTTCTATCAACAGTGCTTCGTATCAGTTCTGTTGTTGACTGTTTTCCATGCCATGACACCAAGCTATCCAGTATTTTCTCTCTTTGTCGCCCGCGATCTCTCTTTCCTTTTATTTTGCCAGTTGTAACCAAGTATTCCAACTTTCCTCTTCTCATGATGTGCCCGAAAAATGTTGATTGTTTCTTTCTAACGTTTTTAAGAGCTCCCTTTTTGTGTTGGCCTCTTTTAGAACTTCCTCATTGGTCTTTTTAGTTGTCCAGGGAACTTTCAACATTCTTCTGAGAAATCCCATCTCTGTGGCCTCTAATCGTCTTTTCAGGATGAAAATGGGTACCGAATTTTTTTCTGGGAAAGTAAAGCGGCATGGCCGTAATACCGACCACATTACCCCAAAGATCATGTGCCGAAGGTCTGTAAAATTTATGGTCACTAACACCATATTCCCTATACGCCACTTGGCGTGACGGGGGTACTTTACTTTTTTTTTCAAGTTAAAAAGGCCTGCACTCTCCCCCCCCCCCCTCCCCCAATCCTTTCGAGCGTTACGAATCTTTATGACTCAAATACTTGCTAGGGAGGATGACTTCTGATGACCATATTGCCTCCTGTCACAAAGCTCTTTATAAAGTCCCATATCACTGCTGCTCCCCCACTACCCAGTCAAATGAAAGAAAAAAATCCTAAATCGGCCGCTATACATTCCAACACGCCTAAGGCTCTACATTCGATCTAGAGAATCCTTGATCGCAAACCAACAGTTTCTGCCATAAGCTTTTCTTTTTTTTTTTTTTATCCCATTTTTCTATTAATACGGGTACCGATTACAATGCTTGGGCTCACTGTGCTAAATGCCCGCCTCAAGGCAACGACCACGTCCATTTTTTTTTTCTTTCTATAACATTAAGGAATGGGGAAAGGCAATAACAATATCGGCTCAACGTCAGCTAAGCGTGAAGAATGAAAATTTAAAAGAAAAACAGTAGAAATAATGAAAAAAACAATAGTAGCAAAAATCAATATTAGCAAGCTGAATACGACAACACGCGGTGGATATAGCTGGCAACACAGAAGCGTGCAGAAACACCGTACAGTCGGGGTGGCTATGGTGACAGACACAAAACACTGTGCAATTTCACAAGCTTCTATTCTTATTGGATTTTTTTCTCTCTCCTATTTAATGAACTCTGAATCATACTCATCGATTCCTCCACACAGTCTCTCTACTCCCGTTTATCCACTGCACTTTATCTCTCTGTTCTGGTTTATGTTTATTCCTGCACTTTATCTCTCCCTTCTCGTTCTCCAGCTTTATACACATCATATATATGTATGTGAGTGTGTGTATTTTCTCTTTTACCACATTTTATCTTTCTCTTTTACCACATTTTATCTTTCTCTTTTACCACATTTTATCTTTCTCTTTTATCACATGCTATCTTTCCTTTACCACATTTTATCTTTCTCTTTTACCACACCTTATCTTTCTCTTTTACCACAAGTTATCTTTCTCTTTTACCACATTGTATCTTTCTCTTTTACCACATTTTAACTTTCTCTTTTACCACATTTGATCTTTCTCTTTTACCACATTTTATCTTTCTCTTTTACCACATTTTATCTTTCTCTTTTACCACATTTTATCTTTCTCTTTTACCACATTTTATCTTTCTCTTTTACCACATTTTATCTTTCTCTTTTACCACATTTTATCTTTCTCTTTTAAAACATTTGATCTTTCTCTTTTCGCACGACATATCTTTAAATGCCCATCTGGTGCTGATTTTAGACTAAACTATTTATTTTCTGTGGATATTATGACCACTCTTGAACTTCACACACAACACAACACAATAAAACAGAACAAAAACAAACAGAACGCCAGGTCAATGAGCTTATGCTCACAAACCGCCGCCGGTTCGGAGAGATAAGATGTTGCTGTTGTTATGGATCTAGCGACATGTGAGCTGACGCCCTTCGACCCAACGCCATATAACGATAACTGCTGCTGTTTCTGAGTTTCCTTGTAGTACCGTTCAAGGTATTCCATTTTCCAGATAAGATCAGTTTCATTTTATTTTTTCTCCACCATCGTCTACATGAGCCTCTAATTGATATAAGAGTTGTTTCTGTGAATGTGGGGCGACCTGGTATGGTGCTGAGCACATCACCAACTAATGTACCAATGATTGTTAAAAAATAAGGACACTAACAACATTTGATGACATTCATTTCTTTGTACTTTTTTCTTCTTATCCGGGAAACTGACTTCAGAGATTGCAGCACGATCTAACGTCACTTCCTTTAAATGCGCTGGCACGAAAGAAAATATATGTCACATGCAACTCTGACGTCAGAAGATAAGCACAAATATAAAATATTAAATACTATGCGGGGCCGCGAGTAGACAGGTGCTGGCGACATGTAAAATAAGCATTAAATTGTATATAGCAGCTAAATTAGTAGAAGGACGATACACATACACACACAAATGGCGTTCCGGCAAAAGCCTTCATCAGGTATAAAATTTTTAATATATACAAAGATCAACACGAAAGTCGCCGCCACTGGTCTTGCCTATTATCTTGATCTTTGTATATTTTTTTGTTTTGTTTCGTGCTTGCTGAAGGGTTTTGTAGAAACGTCGTTTTTTGTCTCGCCTCTCTCTCTCTCTCTCTCTCTCTCTCTCTCTCTCTCTCTCTCTCTCTCTCTCTACTACTACTACTACTACTACTACTACTACTACTTTAGCTGCTACATACAATTTTATGTTTATTTTACAAACTCTGCAGTCAGATGTAGCTTAGAATTTGCAAAGGAAACATTGAAAACATTACAAGTATACTCAACAAAATTGCCAATAAATGTGCGAAAAATAGTTCGGTGTTTGACATATATGGAGTGAGTCACGACCAATCCATGAATTAGCAAAAACCACATAGGATCTGATCTATAAAAAAAAAAAATAGCCTCCTGAAGACGTAGTGTGTCAGCCACAGTGCACGTTTAAGGGGAGGGGAAGGGCATACACGCTTATACGAGTACTGACAATGTTACCAGCTCATCGTGCGTCATGATGTTGTTCTTAACCCTCCATATACAAGAACTGACCATGCGACCAGCTCATCGTGTGTCATAATGTTGTTCTTACCCCTCAATATACGAGTACTGGCCATTTCACCAGCTCATCGTGTGTCATAATGTTGTTCTTACCCCTCAATATACGAGTACTGACCATGTCACCAGCTCATTGGGCGTTATAATGTTGTTCTTACCCCTCCATATACGAGTACTGACCATGTCACCAGCTCATCGTGCGTCATAATGTTGTTCCTACCCCTCCATATACGAGTACTGACCATGTCACCAGCTCACTGTGCGTCATGATGTTGTTCTTTCCCCTCCATATACGAGTACTGACCATGTCACCAGCTCATCGTGCGTCATAATGTTGTTCCTACCCCTCCATATACGAGTACTGACCATGTCACCAGCACATTTTACTTCATAATGTTGTTCTTACCCCTCCATATACCAGTACTCACCATGACACCACCAGCTCATCGTGCTTTATGATGTTGTTCTTTCCCCTCCATCATGAAACAGGACAAAGGGTAAGTTCGAATGACCACAAGACTCGAACGATCAAGAAGAAAAAAGAACATTGGATAAAATGGAAATTTAGTTCCGCATCATAATGGTAAACATAACCTGCGTAGCTCAAAAGGAGAAGTGAAGACTTCTAGAACTTTACTACAAATATAACTTTATATATATATATATATATATATATATATATATATATATATATATATATATATATATATATATATATATATATATATATATATATATATAAAGAACTGTCTGTGTACTTGTATACGTGATGCCATAATTGGAAGTAAACGTGAAAATATTCAAACTGCTTGCGAGACAGATGGAAAGAGAAGCAGAAGAAATCCCAACAGCTGACATTACAGCGCTGATTTGTCTGGCATAGATATGAAGAGTAAAATAAGCAATAAGGAATACTATGAATTCAATACTTAAATGTGATCGTATCTCATACAAACATACATACATACGTACATACATACATACATACATACATACATACATACATACATACATACATACATACATACATACATACATACATACATACATACATACATACATACATACATACATATGTGTGCATATATACATATATACATATGGATTTCGCTTCCGGTGTTTCACAAGTTGGCGGTATTATTTTTGCCGGTCCAGGGAAGGATCGTATTGTTCAGTTTGTCTTCATTATAATAAACACAGTATCAAACACTATATTCAGTTTTAATTGACCAAGAAAAGGCGTTCGATAGGGTGGACAGGGAACAACTGTGGTCCGTATTGCCCTTGTACGGAGTGAGTCACCACCTAGTAGAGATATGCAAGAGCCTCTATGAAAGTAGTCGCACTACAGTAAAATCCTCAGCAGTTTACTCTAAACATTTCACCATTAACTCCGGAGTAAGGCAGGGCTGCGTGCTTTTCCCCTACCTTTCATCATATTTATGGACAATATATGTAAATTAGCATGCCCAAGCAACGGAAGTGTACCAACAATGATGATAGCAAGCGATAACTCAAAAGAGAACGAAATATACGTACCAGAAAACAGCAGAAGAGAGGACGAAATAAATGAAATACTATTTGCAGACGACCAACTTCTAATACATGAAACAACTGAGGACCTGCAAGAACATATCAACAGGCTAAACAACACTTGTAAACAATACAACATGAAGATCAACATAAATAAAACCGAAGTAATGGCAATAGCGAGAAAGAAAGAAAACTAAACATCATAATAGATAATACGTCTCTGAAGCAAGCAGACAATTTTAAATATCTGGGTTGCACGTTAACACAAGCACAAGACAATAACCAAGAGACAATAACCAAGAGACAGAGATATATATAAGGTGTAACAAAGCAAGCCAAGTTATAGGCCAAGTATAAACACTATTGAAAAACAAAGCAATAATTACGGAAGCAAAAAGGGCAATATACAAATCAATTTTTATAATAAACTGTGCTATCAGTGCTATGGAAGTCACATTGATCGAGAAGGGGATACGAGCAAAGAAATTAGAATCAGACTGGCTAAGGCAGCAATGTCTTTCAGAAGCCTTGAAAAGTTGTGGAAATCAAAACTCATTAGCACAAACACAAAACTTAGGCTATTCAAATCAAATGTACTATCAACCCTTACGTATGCGTGTGAAAGCTGGAAAACAACAAGAGATATAGAAACAAAGTTGAACGCATTCGAAATAAATGTCTAAGGAAAATACTTGGTATAGAATGGAACGAATTCAAAACAAACGAGGAAATTAGAGAAATCACCAATCAACCACTAATATCTTCAGTAATAAAGAAAAGACGATGGTCATACGTTGGACATGTGATGAGAAGAGATAATAATCGAATAGCAAAGCAAGCCCTCATATGGGAAACAACAGGAAAAAGAAAAAGAGGAAGACCCAGGGAGACACTGAGAAGAACATTGATGAGAGAGGCAAGAGCAGCAGGAATCGGCTCCCTCAATGAGATAGAACTGCTTGCACAGAACAGAGACAGATGGCGAGATTTGATAAAATATCTTTAAAAGAAAACTGCTAGAACAAAATTCATATAGGAGAAGGTGTATCTTGGTCTACGCCCTATGGGCCGGTTACGGCTCGAAAGGTCAATAGATAGATAGATATCAGTGCCAGAATTGGACTCTGGACTCTAGAACAATAAGAAAAATAACGACCACCGAAATGAGATGTGTCAGAAGAATGACAGGAGACAGCTTAAGGGACAGAGTAAGAAACACCGACCTGAGGAAGAAACTCGAAATTGAACCAGCCATCGAATACATAAAGAAACAACAGATACATTGGTTTGGCCACATAACAAGACAAAAAGAACTAACAATGACTCAAAGAGCCATAAATAAACGCTACGAAAACGCCAGATTAAGAGGAAGACCGTGAAAGAGATGGATAAAGGGAATACTAGAGTCACCAGGAGGGATAACACCAGAAGAGGCCAACAGAAGAGCAAAGAATCGCAGATTGTAACTCCCCTTGACGCCAACGGCGATGGAGGAAGGATAGAAGAAGAAGTTCATTATAAGTGAGATTTCTCTGTTCATTATAAGTGAGATGTCTCTGTTCATTATAGTGAGATTTATATGTTTATCACAAGTGAGATTTCTCTGTTCATTATAAGTGAGATTTCTCTGTTCATTATAAGTGAGATGTCTCTGGTCATTAAAGTGAGATTTATATGTTTATCACAAGTGAGATTTCTCTGTTCATTATAAGTGAGATTTCTCTGTTCATTATAGTGAGATTTCTCTGACAAATTATAACAGGGCGGTGGTACTCTTTTCGCCGGTTTAGCTGAACGTGCAGTTTTCATGTTGTGTGATTCTGAATGAGGATTTTCCGGCGGAATATACCAAGCTCAAGGTGTATCCACATGCCGAAGAGCTGCATGACTGCGGTTAGCCAGTCTTTAACGTGGAAATGGGTTCTGGACCGTGCAACCGATTGAGTGCACGTTGTTCTATACCATCATCTGCGGATTGTCGACATTCAGCGGGGAAATCAATGACAAATATGACGACATGAAAGAAACAGATACGGCCTAAAAGACAACATCGAAGAAGGAAAACAAAAATGACAAAAGTTCCAGAATGTGTAAGTAAAGGTCAAAGTGCGAGAGGCTAGGCCTAAAGTACGTGCGCTTTACATACTGGAACTGTTCCTCAATAAATCAACGACGGCCCATTCTTCATAAGCTACTGTGCGATGCTGATATAATGACTTTGCAAGAAACACTTCTTGGTGATATGACAGTTAGTGTCCCTGGATTTCACTATTTCTACAACATACGACACTTTGGACAGGCCATTCTTGTGAGAACCAACATAGTATCAGCTGAGGTTGATATATCTGCGTGGGACAGTGAAGACCTGCAGGTACATGCGTTTAGGGTGCAGACCCCAGTTCCGTTCGTGGTTGTAAATGTGTATGCCTGTAATGGGAAGGTGGACACATAACAATGGCAGAATCTCTTCACGTTCGAAGAGGAGAACGTCATTTTCTGTGGAGACATTAATGCTAGAGGCAACAAGTGGGGTAACGTCATAACCTACAAGCAAGGAGAAGACATAGAGAACGCACCGTTGTCGGTCGAGTTAGTGTGCTTGAATGATGGAAGGGCAACCAGAATGGCCACTCGAACAGGTAAATCTGATAGTGTCATGAACCTGACACTGGTGCCTTCCACTCTCGCACTGGTATGCAGGTGGAATGTACAGGATTCCACTGAAGTGATCACGATCCAGGCGTCATCCTAATTGAGAAAGGCAGAAATGCAAGCCAGAATAGCAAGCTTCACACATCACACTATGAGAACAATGATGAAGGAACAAAAGTAAATATTAAGCATAATGGTGAAGGACCAGAAATACCCAGAGAAGAAGTGGAAAACACCTTGCGCAATATGAAAGCAGGAAAAGCTCCTGGACCAGATAATATAAATAAAGAAGAGAATGAAGACATGGGTGATTTTGAAAAGAAATAATAGCAAAAATATTGAATGATATCTACAACAGCGGATATGTACCAGACGACCTGCAAAAATTAATATTCATAGCCCTACCAAAGAAATCTGGTGCGATTGAATGCGATGATCATCGCACAATAAGCCTTATGAGTCATATGACTAAGATATTACTAAGAATCATCATGCGAAGAGTGCGGAACAAATCAGTCCAGAAATTAGTGATAAACAGTTTGGGTTTGTTGGAGGTAAAGGAACGAACAATGCCATATACATCATCAAATCTTTAGTAGAAAGAGCCATCAAGGTGAAAACAAATCTATACCTATGTTTCATAGATTATACCAAAGCATTTGACAAAGTAAAGCACCAAGAAATAATTGAAATTTTAGAAACCATAAACGAAGACAGCAACGATCTAAGTATAATAAGAACATGTACTGGCAACAAATAGCGGCCATAAGAACTGGAAAAAATTTGGAATGTTTCAACAAATAAAACAGAGTGTTAGGTAAGGTTGTGTGCTGTCACCAGTTCTCTTTAATATGTAAAGTGAGATTATTTTAAAATCCATAAGGGGCATGCCTGGAATAACAAACGGGGGTCATAATATAACTAATCTAAGGTATGCTGATGGTACAGATTTAGCAGATTGCTATGTAGAACCAGTATTCACATGTGGATATGAATAATGGACAATAGGACAACATACAAGAAAATCACTGGAGGCTGTAGAAATGTGGTTTTACAGAAGATTGTTGAGAATATCATGGACAACTAAGAAGAGAAATGGAAATGTTCTGAAAGAGGCCGAAGCAAAAAGAGAGCTGATATCAAATATTAGGAAGAAATAATCATCATTTTTTGGCCATGTAATGAGAAGAGAACAGCCGGAATATATTGTAGCAACTGGGAAAATTGAGGAACGAAGAGATAGAGGGAAGTAAATAGAAAAGATACCAGGTAGCTCAAGAGAATGGCTTGGCAGGAGATCAACAACAGAAATGATGAATAATTGTTGAGATCGAAAGTTGTGGAGAGACATGATCACCTACGCCATCTGGCTTAATACTTGATGATAATGATTATTAATGTAATTGTTGTAACCGTCCTCTTGTCTCCGTCACCATATGAATCTTTTTCTGTAGCTGTACTGCTGACTCCTAACATTTATTAATATTTTGTTTGTTTGTTTCAGTCAAATATAAGTTTGTTTCATTTCTTAAAGAATTGCTTCATTAATCTCAACTTGTGTTATTGCCCTGCAGCAATTGACTCCTTCCTTTTCAAATATACTTTGGCTATTAATAGTTCACATACCAGATATGGTATCTGAAACAAGTGCAACGTTTCAAATATTTGGGCACAATAATAACATCAGATGGGAGATGCACCACACAAATCATCATCATCATCATCATCGCGTGCCTTCTCCGCAACGAAGGTTGGCTACCATGGATCGCCATTCTACTATGTTTCTTGCTTTGATGGTGCAGGCTGACATAGATTGACTTGTCCATCTTTTGATGTTACTCGTCCATGTTAGTCTTGGTCTGCCTCTGCCTCTTTTACCTTGTATTTTCCCTTCCAATATTACTTTTAGTAGGCTGTTATGTCTTTTAACAAACCCCAAAAATTTCATTTGTCTTGTCTTAATTGTATTTAGTAGTTCTCTTTTTATTTTCAGTTGTTTTAAAACTTCATCGTTTGTTATCTTTTTTTTCCATCCAATTCTGCCTAATCTTCTATAAATCCACATTTCAAAGGCTTCAATTTTCTGTTCTGTTTTCTTGTCTAATGTCCATGTTTCTGCACCATACAGGAATATTGAGAATACGCAACATTTTGCCATTCTTAGTTTCAGCCCTGCTGATATTTGTTTTGTTGTTAGTATATTTTTCATGGCATTAAAATTACTTTTTGCCATACCTATTCTTTTGTTTATTTCAGTTTTGCATTTTCCATCATTGGTTATAGTATGTCCCAGGTAGTTGTAGCTCTGGACTGTCTCCAGATGTATTCCCTCAACTGTGATATTTAATTGTAGGTCTTGAGAACTTTCTTTGTTTATGATCATAGTTTTAGTCTTTTTGATATTCATTTCTAGTCCATATTTTTTACTTATGTTTATCACATTAAGCAATTGTTGTAGGTCTTTAGGATTTTCTGCTAGTAGAACAGTATCATCAGCATATCTTAGGTTATTGATTATCTTTCCATTAATGTTTAGGCCTGGTATCTCTGAGATGTTTTTAAAGATTTGCTCATTGTATAGATTGAACAAGTTTGGTGATAGGATGTATCCTTGTCTTACTCCTCTTTTTATGTTCATGAGTGTAGAGTTCTCCTTGTTATATTTTATTATTGCTGTTTGCTCCCAGTACAAATTACATATTAGTCGTATGTCTGTGTCGTCTAGATTTATATCCTTTAGGCAGTCTATGAGTTGGTTATGGTGTATTCTATCGAAAACTTTGGTGTAGTCTATAAAGCAGGCATATATTGGTTTGTTTACTTCTGTGTACTTTTCAATCAATATTCTCATGCTGAATATGGCTTCTTTTGTCTCACTGTTTTTTCCTGAATCCAAATTGTTGCTCATCTAATTCAGTATTGATTTTATTCTGAATCCTTCCCTGTATAACTTATAGTAAAATTTGTGTTACCTGGCTCATTAGGTTTATTATTCTGAAATCACTGCATTCAACTGCACCGTTCTTTTTAGGCAATGCAATGAAAGTTGATGTTTTTAGATCGTTTGGTATGTATCCTGTATAATGTCATTGCATATGTCTGTGATCACTTCGACGCCAAACTCTTCTAGAGCTTGTATCATCTCTATCTGTATATAGTCAGGCCCTGCTGCCTTTCCCTTTTTCATTGTTTTTATAGCTTTTTCTACTTCAGATTTCAGGATTTTATAGTTGTATGTACATTTTATGTCTGACTTTTTGTCCCTTTCGTCATGAAATAATTCTGTTATACATTCTTGCCATCTATCTATTATATCTTTGTTGTCTGTTAGCATTCTTCCTTCTTTGTTTGCAATACATCCATTTCGTACAGCTTTTTTGTCTTTATTCGTCATTCTCTTTATTTCTGTGTGCATCTCTCTTAAGTTTTGTTTACTTTCCATAGTTTCGACTTCTAGACATCTTTGGTTGAGCCAGTCTTCTTTTACCTTTTTGCACATTCTCCGTATTTCATTGTCTATATCCTTGTATCTGGCAGTGTTTTTCGCTTGTCTTCTTTCTTCCATTTTCTCTAAGATTTTGTCAGTTATCCATTTTTAAGTTTTTTGTTACTTTCCTTTTTGGGCAAAGTGTTGCAGGATTCTTGCATGCTGTTTTTTATGCATTGCCATTTTGTTGTGACTTTTTCTTCAGGATTTTCTCGTCTGTACTGCTCAATCCCCTCTTCTAGTAGCTTCTGATATGTGTTCTTTACTTCAACAGTATACGTTTCTTGTACTTCTTTCTGGATTAACGCTGTTATATCTATTACATCTTTCTCCTCTGTTATTCCTTTTTCCTAGACCATGATTTCCTATAATGATCTTATATTTACCTTTTCCTACTTTAGCGTTCATATCACCCTTTATAATCAAGAAGCCTGATGATTTCACCTGCTTCATAACTGTGTTTAGATCTTCATAGTATGCCTCTATTTGTTCATCTGTATAGTCTTGAGTAGGTGCGTATGTTTGTATTATTGCTATGTCGAATGTTTTTGCCTTCATTTTTAATAGTATAATCCTATCGTTGTATGTCAGGTGAGTATTTATATATTTTTGTAACTCTCGTTTTATTAGAATGCCTTCTCCTCTTTGATGTTCTGTTGTGTTACCTGAATATATAAATGTATATTTATCATCTTGTATGTATCCACTTTCCTTCCATCTTGTTTCTGATATGCCTAAGATATCTATGCTTAACACCACAGAAATAAAAAGCAGAAAGCATTTCAGAAAATGAAAAAATATCTTATGCAACAAATCTATGTCAATAAAATTGAGAAAGAGAGTTCATCGGTGCTAAATACAACCAATTCTGACCTATGGAAGCGAATCATGGACAATAGACAAACAAATGAAAAGACGATTGGAGGCCGCAGAGATGGGATTTCTCAGAAGAATGTTGAAAGTTCCCTGGACAGCTAGAAAGACCAATGAGGAAGTTCTCAAAGAGGCCAACACAAAAAGGGAGCTCTTGAAAAACGTTAGAAAGAACAATCAACATTTTTCGGGCACATCATGAGAAGAGGAAAGTTGGAATACTTGGTTACAACTGGCAAAATAAAAGGAATGAGAGATCGTGGACGACAAAGAGAGAAAATACTGGATAGCTTGGTGTCATGGCATGGAAAACAGTCAACAACAGAACTGATACGATGAACTGTAGATAGAAGATTGTGGAGGGACATGATCGCCTACGCCAACCGGTATGGCACATGATGATGATACCAGATATGAAAGATGCAGTTGAACTATCAGTTGATAAAGTTATACATATGTGATTTAATTCGTCGTCGTTGCATTGTCTACGTATGTGATCTCATTCCTGTTTTTTTATTTTTTATTTCTTACTTTGTCTACATATGTGATCTCATTCCTGTTTTATTTTTGTTTCTTACTTTGTCTAAACATGTGATCTTATTCATATTTTATTTTTGTTTCTTATTTTGTCTACATATGTGATCTCATTCCTGTTTTATTTTTGTTTCTTACTTTGTCTACATATGTGATCTCATTCCTGTTTTATTTTTGTTTCTTACTTTGTTTACACATGTGATCTCATTCCTGTTTTATTTTTGTTTCTTACTTTGTCTACACATGTGATCTCATTCCTGTTTTATTTTTGTTTCTTACTTTGTTTACACATGTGATCTCATTCCTGTTTTATTTTTGTTACTTACTTTGTCTACACATGTGATCTCATTCCTGTTTTATTTTTTTCTTACTTTGTCTACACATGTGATCTTATTCCTGTTTTATTTTGTTTCTTACTTTGTCTACATATGTGATCTTATTCCTGTTTTATTTTTGTTTCTTACTTTGTCTACATATGTGATCTTATTCCTATTTTTTTTATTTTACTTTGTCTACATGTGTAATTTTATTTCTTTTTGCTACTTTGTCTACACATCTGATTTGTATTACTTTTAATTGATTTGTCTGAATATGTGATTTGATCTCTTTTCGTTGCTTTCTTATCTTATTATTTTTTGTTACTTCGCTATATATATATATATATGTTTGTATTCCTTTTCTTTCCCTGGCACTTTGAGCAGAGCATTTTAAATTGTAGGCTTATATGAACTGCCCTACATCTTAGCTCGAAATGTACATCTTAGCTTGACTGAAATTGCAACCAACCTAAAATCATCAACAGGGAGCCGCGATAGCTCAGTGGTTAGTGAACTGGACTACAAAGGACAAGGGGTAGGGTTCGATCCCAACCGACGGCTTTCCGGGTTCACCCAGCCTTAAATGGGTACCGGATTTTTTTCTGGGAAAGTAAAGCGGCACGAGCATAATACCGACCACATTACCCCAAAAATCATGTGCCGAAGGTCTGTAAAACTTATGGTCACTAACACCATATTCCCTATACGCCGCCACTTGGCGTGACGGGGGGTAGTTTACTTTTTTTTTTCAATCATCAACAGGGAAGAACTTGAAACTGTAATAAACTATGAATATCTGGGATCTGTAGTAACTAACAATGCAGACCGCTAGAAAACACAAAAATTAAACACAATGAAGAACATGTGGCACAATACCAGCAAAGCGATAACATTAAAATTATTACGGGCACGTATCTTCCTGATAACAACATACGGTTGTGAATCATGGATAATCTCGTATATGGCAAAGAAGAAAATAAGTTGATTAGAAACAAAAAGCTACAGAAAAATCCTTCATCCTTGAAAAAGAGCAATGAAGACATTTTAAAATAGTTAAACATTAAACATAACTGGCTAATAAACACCGTTCTACAGAAGAACTTATCACTATTTCCACGTCAAAAGACGCAGCAGGCTGGAAAGAACAATAATGGAAAACACAGTTCCTGGACGACGCATCAGGGGCAGACCAAGATGAACGTGGTTGCAACAGAAGAAGTTGGGGATCTGGCTAGAAACAGAGATTCCTTCAGACTGGGCGAATACTTCGTTCCTTAAAGGGCATACGACCTGATGATAATGATGATGGCGATGGTGATGATGAGGATGAGGATACGATGATAGTAATGGTGATGATGATGATAAACATGATAATGAGGATGAGAATGCTGATGATGATGGTGATGGTGAAATGTGCTATAAGTACACATGTCTCTCCGACATAAATTACGAGATCACCCAATCACATAAGACATTTAACAACACAAGTTCACGCTTTACAAAATGGCGTGTCGACAAAGAACATACTTATATGTTCACAAACGTGGAGAACCTGACTACAGTGACATAGAGTTCACAGACAAAAAGCTTGAACTTTAAGCATATAGACTAATCCCCCTTTTCATTTGTTATTCTTCTCTTGCGGAAACGTCTATCTCAAACATAAGAAGAATGCCACGTAATGGATCAGTCTTTTATTTATTTATTCTTAAAGTTCTCGAGCAAACAAAACAACAGCCACACAATAGAATATTGCGATCTATAGAATAATGATGAATTGAGAACTTAGTGCGTGTTTTTTTTTTTTCAACCCATTGATCGATTAAGATTTTCCAGCTTAAAAACTGTGATTGTTTGATCGATCCCAAGCGTGCTCGAAGCTATCACCGCAATATCAGAAACCTACCCGTTGCTTTTGAAAAAAACGTTTTACAAATTGCAGATAAAGTCATCAATACCATCGTTTTCTCTTCATCCGTTTAAGTCTTCCCCCCACCCAGTGCTGTCTCCAACTCTCCCGCTTGTTAACTCAAGAAAAACTTGTGTTGTATTCAATGTCTTATAAACCAATCAATGTTAAACATGACCTTTAACATTTGGGCTGAAACCTGTTCTTTGTTCTTTGGTCTAGCGACTATCGAGCGCAGCTGGCAAGTCAAGACTCGCCGTTTACCTTATAAAATGCCGAAATTACGTGTTCGAAGGATCAATCTGCACTGATAATTCCTAAGGAGAGTGATTGCCAAGGGAAGCATCGTGAATTATATCTACTTGCCTTGCACGCTAATATTAATCAGACAGGGATTCCAATGTAATAAGGGGATTCAGAAAACGCTTGTCCGCAAAAGGAAAATATATGTCAAAACATATTATTTTTAAACATCTTATTATTTTAACAAGTACTCTGCTGACTGACGTAGGAAGATTGTGTCTTTCAGAAATTAGTGTCTTTATATTCTTTCTGAACTTGACTTTTTCTATTATATCAGGTTTTTAATTTTGCGAATCCATTTCTCAGATTTTCCTGTAAATCTAGTTCTTGTCAAACTGCTCATTGTTAAATTGATACGACCTCATTTTTCATGCAAATTTCAGAGCCTTATTCAAATTTCAGAGCCAGGCTTATAAAGTTATTAAATCTGCTAACTCAAATAAGGAGAAAGAAAGAAAGAAGGAAAGAAAGAAAGAAAGAAAGAAAGAAAGAAGAAAGAAAGAAAGAAAGAAAGAAAGAAAGAAAGAAAGAAAGAAGAAAGAAAGAAAAGAAATTCTTACAAAATGTTCTAAAACCTTTTTCTGCTGATGATATCTAACCTTTTCTTATTCCGCTCTTCTTTAAAAAATAATTATAAATGTTCAAACAAATTTGAATGTGGTGAGCGAATCATAGCTGACTGCTTGTTTAGGATCAGTGAACCAGAGGTAATAAGACCTTAATCCACTTAACAAAGGTTGCGTCTGAAACAGAACAAATATTCTGGCCCAGTGAGAAGAGTAGAAGTAGAAGAATAATGGTATAGGTGGTGCCCAATATTCCACGCAGAACGAATGCATTTAACTGAAAGGCGAAATTATGAATGTGACTGTAAGTAAACCGGACACTGTGCTTTGCACTTAACTGAAATATAACATAAATGAAGACGGAATGAGAAGGAAAGTTGCAATTTTATTGTAACTGAAAGTTGTGTTATAAGTGAAGCTGACTATGACGTGACTATTCTAGAGATTTAAATGTACGTCCATTTGCCTAGAGCAATGAAGCAGAGAAATCGAGCACAGCTAGCAGTGGTAGATAATGACTGCTGTAAACCGTGCCTTGGCTTGGATCGGATCATGGTTGCTGTCTGAACTTACGTTCCATGTTGATGTGACATTCCTTCTTCTGGCAAGCATAAAAATGGCACTATGCTGATGGGCATCGGCCCACATTCTGTCTGATTAATAAATAATAAAGTAATAGTAAAGGTTCCCTTCACGCCTTGCTAAGCGTATGGGGAATATGGTGTTAGTGACCATATTTTTCTATAACCACGGTGCATTTTTGGGTGATGTGGTCGGTATCACGCCAGGCCTCCTTTACTTCCCAGAAAAATGTCTGGTACCCATTTTTAGAGGTTGGGTGAACCCCGGAGCCTTGTCAGCCCGAAAAACAATCCTCCTCTGCTGGGGATCGAACCCGGACACTTCTGGTCAGGAAGCGAGCACACTAACCACTCAGCCACCGAGCAACACCCATTTCTAGCCCCGTTAGTGGCAGTACACCACACAGCAACAGAGCTGCAAACTGCTGGCGACTTATATCTGATGTTTTGTGACAGAGATCGGTGAACCAGAACCATCCAGGCCATAATCCACCTCTTCGCAGTGCCTCTAGTAACCGACTAACCAGTCTAGTTTGGCCAAGTGAGTAGGCATCAAGAGGGAAGATAACCCGGTACTAAAAAATCCAGTGCTGAAGTCGAATGTGTTAGACCAGAAAAGCGTAAATAAATACCAACGCAATGCATTTTTCGTGTTCGCCAGCTTTCACCTCTGGCGAAGTCCCTAGAGACTAGGAAATGAATTTTACGTGTTAATCAGTTTTTACCTATCAGCTGTGTACACAGGGGTCCCTCGCCGCACAGGCAGATAACTCCGTCTTCGGAAGTACTTATATTTTTTTTTCGTCGATGAGAAGTTGACACTTCAAGCCTGGTCTCGCTGTTGAGATCATGGGTGGTTGCCACAGAGAGAAATCACAAATAAAAATCCTAGCTGTTGTAGCAGGATTTGAACTCACAACCTCTCTGTCTCGAGACTGGCGTCTTGCCAACCAGCCCCCCCCCCTTTTACAATGCATTTAAGGTTCTTTTAAAGATATATGACGAAGGGATACATGTTTTTTTAGTAGGCATCGGTGAACGCCAGAAAGAATGAAAGAAGTAATGTTCTGTATGTGTGATAGGACACTACAGCAACAAAGACACTACAGCAACAAAGACACTACAGCAACAAAGACACTACAGCAACAAAGACACTACAGCAACAAAGACACTACAGCAACAAAGACACTACAGCAACAAAGACGCTACAGCAACAAAGACGCTACAGCAACAAAGACACTACAGCAACAAAGACACTACAGCAACAAAGACACTACAGCAACAAAGACACTGCAGCAACAAAGACACTACAGCAACAAAGACACTACAGCAACAAAGACACTACAACAACAAAGACACTACAGCAATTAAAAACAAAAACAATAGTTGGACAAACTCCCACATATAGCAACAACTAACAAGACATTGATGTTTGAATGAGTCTTACTTAGAAGATGTAAGATCTATACGAGCCTGCTAAGATCAGAGGTTCAAAACGAACCTGATGTTTAAATCATGATTGCAAACATTGACTGACGCTTAGCAAGAAGAGTCTTTCTACAAACATAATTGCTGCACGCAACAAAAGCCCGCAGCGATTATCTAGCTCAATAACAAGAAACACAAGAAGTGGTCGGTGCAAGTCTCAATTATCGTATATGCCAAGGTTTCTCCACGAATCAAGAATCTCATGCAACAGTAACAAAGTTTGCATTGTCTTGTCACGTGTCAAGTCTTGAAATCAATTCCTTATAAAACAGTTTACTCAAGTACTTCAGATATTTGCTATTTCCCATCCTGAGATGGCACCACAGCTCCTCCCACTTTCGAAAATGCTCAAGGGGAAAGTCCCTCTACCCCTCGACCTATCAAAATCCGATGTTTTATTTTTAATGTCAACGCAATGAAAGTGGTTTTTTTTTTTATTTAAGCAAAGTATTAGACAATTTATTCTGTTAGTTTGGACTTAAAACTGAATTTTTTATTTTTAAAAATGATCTAGTGTAGGGTGTCTCACTCGTTAAAGAACCCGGCATTTATTTAATGGTTTCATTAGTAAACACTCGCTCCTACAGTCTACCATCAATTTCTCTAGCTGTCCTTTCTAAGCTTACAAGTATTGTACACTAACAACACTCACAAGCAATAACAATATTGTGCAATCAATCCCTGGTCAGTCACTCCGATAACAGGGATCAGCAGAGAGGCTCGTCAGGCAGGCGTATCGTAAGCATTAAGCGCTACCCACCCACACAGACTCAAACACACGCACTACAAACACCTTTTATTTAATTGCACACACAACATACACACCCCTGTCACATTTTCTCTGTAATATATTCAAGAGTGCTAGAACTACTGAAGAAATATCAGGTTCGATAGCCTGTGAGACTCCGTGTAGAAGGGTTCCATTCTGTTCCCTGTATTAGGATTCCATTCTGTTCCCTGCACAAGGATTCCATTCTGTTCCATGTACTGTACAAAGATTACATTCTGTTCCCTGTACTATACAAGGATTGCATTCTGTTCCCTGTACTATACAAGGATTACATTCTGTTCCCTGCACAAGGATTCCATCCTGTTCCATGTACTATACAAGGATTCCATTCTGTTCCCTGCACAAGGATTCCATTCTGTTCCCTGCACTAGGATTCCATTCTGTTCCCTGTACAAGGATTTCATTCTCTTCTCTGCACAAGGATTCCATTCTGTTCCCTGTACTGTACAAATATTACATTCTGTTCCCTGTACTGTACAAATATTACATTCTGTTCCCTGTACCAGGATTTCATTCTGTTCCAAGTACATTGATTCTGTTATGTTCCCTGTACAAGGATTCCATTCTGTTCCCTGTACAAGGACCTTTTATATTCTTCTTAGTATTCTTCCTTTTCCTCTTTCTGTTTTTTTTCTTTCTATTTCTTCTTTTTCATTGACATCATTATATTATTCTTCATTCTACCTTTTCTTCTTAATCACTATTACAATAATACTCTTCCGCTTTTTCCCTCTTCCTCTTTCTCTTCTTCACCAATCTTCTTTCTCCTCTTCTCCTTTCTCCCGCTCCTCTCTCTCTTTCTCCCGTGTCTCCTCGTATTCATAAGTAGAGTAGATTAGAGTAGAGTAGAGTAGAGTAGAGAGTAGAGCAGAGCAGAGCAGAGTAGAGTAGAGTAGAGTAGAGTAGAGTAGAGTAGAGTAGAGTAGAGTAGAGTAGAGTAGAGTAGAGTAGAGAAGAGCAGAGCAGAGCAGAGTAGAGTAGAGTAGAGTAGAGTAGAGTAGAGTAGAGCAGAGCAGAGCAGAGCAGAGTAGAGTAGAGTAGGGTGACCATTCGTCCCCGATTTCCGGGGACAGTCCCCGGAATGTAGAAGTTGTCCCCGGAAGAAATGTGTCCCCGATTTTGTCCCCGATTTCAGTGAATAAATAAATGTTCATACACGGAATCGGCCCTCTTTTAAAGTAATCACTAGGACTCAGGACGTTACTGAGTTGTGTTTCTTTATCCCAGACTGAGCGGCATTAGCAAGAAGATAAAAGAGAAGACTTGGACGCGTTGTGTCGGAGATAGCTCTTTGAATTCTTGAAGCGCGGTGCTACGTCACTTCTATTCCCACCACTCACTTTTATTGGGATGGGTTTAATTTTTAAAAAAAGCAGACACTCTCTCTCCCTCCACCCCTGCCTTTCCGGACATCTCCCGCAAGTATCAAAGTCGCAAACAGTAAAAACTAACATTAATTTATCGTGTGAAAGCTTCAGTGAAAAACTTGCTTCAAATCATGAGATCTTGAGAAAGATACACTCAAAAAAAACAAGCATCACGCCGAGGCAACAACATCTTCAGTATAAATAAGGTACTGTAAACATTACTTTAATACTGCAATTGATATCTATATGTTGTTTAAATTTTTAATTTTAAATATTTTTTTTATTTATTGTAAAACACAACTAGCTATTGTAATGTCACTAAGTGCGTGTATCGCATAAGTACCGTGAATATTAACAAAAATAAAATCAAACAGCAAATGAACAGTTATTATGAAATTTAAAGTTATTTTTTTTTGCATCTGCAAAATTTCTTGCGCACACACAGTCACACACACACCCACCCACACATATTATAAATATACATATAAATAAATATATATATGCACGCACGCACACACACACACACACACGCACATATATATATATATATATATATCGTGCGTCCCCGATTTTGTGGGACAGTCACAGAAATAAGCAAAAAATCCTCTGAAATGTAAAAAATATGACAAATGTCCCCGGAACCATGGGAAAAAAATGGTCACCCTAGAGTAGAGTAGAGTAGAGTAGAGTAGAGTAGAGCAGAGTAGAGTAGAGTAGAGTAGAGTAGAGTAGAGTAGAGTAGAGCAGAGCAGAGCAGAGCAGAGCAGAGCAGAGCAGAGTAGAGTAGAGAAGAGTAGAGTAGAGTAGAGTAGAGTAGAGTAGAGTTTTATACATCTTTCCTATCTCAATGTTAAAGGAATGTTTGTTTTAATCAACAACGGTGGCCACGTTTTCAGTCGCGCGTTCGAATCACGGAAAAGGTCAGAATTTTTTTTTCTGTCAGGGTTGGGGATGGGTGGGGCCCAACACTGCACTGTTCATCATCATAATCATGTACCATATAGGTTGGCGTATGAGATCATATCCTTTCACAATCTTCTATCCACAGTACATCATATCAATTCTGCTGTTGACTGTTGTCCATGCCACCAAGCTATCTAGTATCTTCTCTCTTTGTCGTCCACAATCTCTCTTTGCCAATTGTAACCAAATATTCCAACTTTCCTTTTCTCGTGATGTGTCCCAAAAATGTTGATTGTTTCTTTCTGATATTTTTATGAGATCCCTTTTTGTGTTGGCCTCTTTGAGAATGTCCTCATTGGTCTCTTTAGCAGTTCAGGGACCTTTTAACATTCAGTCTCTGTGGCATCTAATTGTCTTTTCATTTGTTTGTCTTCTGTACATGATTGGATTCCATAGGTCAGAATTGGTTCTATATAGAACCACTGAACACTCTTTCTCACTTCTATTGAAGAGACTTGTTGCATAAGACATTTCTCTTCTTTTTTTTTAAATGCTATTTTGCCCTGAGATAATCTGCTTTTTATTTCTGTGTTACATCTTCCATGTTGTTATTGTGCCCACGTATTTGACGCTTTGCACTCTTTTCAGATTTGTTCCGTTTATTTTTAAGTTGCATGATGGTGATGGTTGTTTCTCCGATGGGGCCATCACTTCTGTTTTCTTATTATTCAGAAATAGACCTTTCTTGTCGCTTTCTTTTACAATTTTCTATTTTTTTCCCTGTTGTCTCTCTGTTAAATTAAGACGGTGTCATTGATATATATATATATATATATATATATATATATATATATATATATATATATATATATATATATATATGTATATATATATATATATATATAATTATGAAACATGTGTACGAACATACATACATACATACGACCATTCATAAGAACATACATGCGAACACACACACACATACATACATAAATACATTTTTTTTATTCGTTCGCCAGCTTTGACCTCTGACGAAGACCCTAAAGACAAGGAACTGAATTGTGTGTGTTAATCTATTTTTCACTGGCAGCCGTGTGCCTAGGGGTCCCTCGCCGCACAGGCAGATAACTCCGTGTTCGGAGGTACTCATATTTTTTTCCGTCAATGAGTAATTGACGTTTCAAGTTGGGCCTCGCTGCTGAGACCAGGATGGTTGAGAGAAATCATAAATCAAAATCTCAACTGGTGCAGCCGGGATTTGAACCCACAACCTCTATGTCTCGAGGCCGGCGTCTTGCCTCGAGACCAACCAGTCACATACATACATACAAAACACACACACATACATGCATACATACATACAGGAACATTTACGAACGCAAGCACATATACAAAGAATAAACAAGAATTAATTGTGAAAGGAGTGAGATGGTGGAGTAGACAGAGAAAGAGTGGAACGAATACATGAAAGTATTGGCAGACCTAGACATTACTAATGAAGAGCTCCAAAGAATAACTGAAGAAAGTAGAGAGAAACTGAGTATTTTTGCTAAGTCTCTCAGTTGTACTTCAACCACCACCTGAAATTCATGGGATGAAAAAAAATTAAGAATTTAAAAAAAAAACTGAAAGTAAGTGTCCTTTTTAATGTGACACCGTTCAGATAATTTTATCGTGCAAACACTGCTGCAATTACACCGTTGATTTCGTTAAGCACAGGAGGGAAAACATATCACTTTTGGGAGAAAACAAATAAAATAATTTCAGGCATCAGCTGATCAAACGTAAAGAAGTACACGACGGCACTCCCTGCTGTATTCACTCTGAATGTGCTTTCTTTTCAAGTCGTTTTTTGACACTCCCATTTATAAACCCAACGCTGCCTCATTTCTTTGTGCCTCCATTTTATGGACATGCCACCTGGGGCACCTAGCAATCTCCTTTCTCTACTTCATCCCCAACCAGATATGAGAGAATGTTAGACAGTTCTCGTCGTCTATTACTCTCAATATTGTGAGCTGAGGAAAATAGCCAAATCGAAAATTTGAGATTAATTATCAGTGTTCACTTGTAATTGTTTTTTTTAGACTAGTGGTATAGCTAGTTGACTATTGAACTATTGAATATGCTCATAAACCTTCATGAAGTATTTACGTTTCAGTGTCATGCGTGGTCGCTGACGACAGGCCACAAGCAGAAGTTAGTCATCACAGAAATTTTATTTTGAAAAAAGGCAGCCAGAGTGTCCATATGTTTGTCACTGAATCTACTTTTTTTTTTTTTTTAATTAATTTTTTTTTTTTTTGGAAGGGGGCATATTTGTGTCTTTCCAGAACATAAAATGCACATGTATATTTTTATATATATATTTAATTTAAAGTGGACTAGAAAGAGTGTGGACTAGAATACGTGATGCATACATTATGACCACGAGTAGCATGACGATAGAGGTGATGGCAGTGACCAAGGCATTCATCTGGTTAGAGTCACAAGACTACACCCACGTCTGCATGCTGAGTGATTCGATGAGAATATAAGAAAAGCGGAGGCGGGCTCTGTACACACGCAAAAGGTTTAGTCATTGTAGAAGTAAAAAATACTTAGAGTCACCTTTATCTACGTCCCTGGACATGCGGGAGTACGGGAAATGAAAGAGCGGACAGGTTGGATAGCTGCGCTGTCGTTGAAGACGATCAAACGGTTAACCAATAGGTTTGGGGGACATCATCAATGCCCTCCGAGATGTGGGAAGGGCACAGGACTTCGACAACCATGAGTCTACGTCACTTCTTCGAATGAAAGTGATGGGAGTTAAGATGGGCACTGCCAGAAACGAGAAACTTAGTGGGTGTGTAAGAAGACTTATCAAACAAAACATAACTGGAGTCGTCAGTCGATGGACACTGCAGGACTTGCTTAGGAGGGGATATGAGCAACTATGGGCATGTTCGGAGTGCAGTGATGATGATCCGCAAATAACTTAATAGCTCATACGTAAATATTTATTTTAGCTAATAACTAAAAGTGTGTGTGTGGTGTCACAAATTGAAACCACTTCTATTAAAAATCAATTTTAAAGATGAGTGGAAAGTACCAGACTTTGGACATCTGCACCCAAAAAATGTTTTTCAAGATTAACATTCAAGATAACATTTCCAAGATTATAACTGAAGTGTTATTTTTAGACAGCTGTTCCAGATGAAACAAAAATATTAAAAGTATAACAGAATGAATCTTATACTCCATATAGAGGAGACAAAATAGAATGATTTGCTCCAGCTGGAAAACCGTGTAACTCCAAAATGAACTGTAAACAAAGATAAAGGTAGTCCGTAGATACGCAATGGTACAGAGTTGAGAAGTTTCTCACTTTCACAGAACTAGTCTGCTGCATATGGAGATGAAGAGTAAGTGATCTATCTCACTGTTATTACCTTACCTCAATCAGTTATCCAGTTCATCAGTTCTTTTATGATACTCGTCTGGAGAGTGTTAAACTAGGATAGATCCAGAACATATGTAGTTCTAGTCCCACCTTGACACTCTCTTGTTGATCTCTATAGTTATGGTCTCACCTTGACACTCTCCTGTTGATCTCTATAGTTATGGTCTCACCTTGACACTCTCCTGTTGATATATATAGTTCCGGTCCCACCTTGACACTCTCCTGTTGATTTCTATAGTTCCGGCCCCACCTTGACACTCTCCTGTTGATTTCTATAGTTCCGGCCCCACCTTCACACTCTCCTGTTGATTTCTATAGTTCCGGTCCCACCTTGACACTCTCCTGTTGATCTCTATAGTTCCGGTCCCACCTTGACACTCTCCTGTTAATCTCTATAGTTCCGGTCCCACCTTGACACTCTCCTGTTAATCTCTATAGTTCCGGTCCCACCTTGACACTCTCCTGTTGATCTCTATAGTTCCAGTTCCACCTTGACACTCTCCTGTCGATATCTATAGTTCCGGTCCCACCTTGACACTCTCCTGTCGATATCTATAGTTCCGGTCCCACCTTGACACTCTCCTGTTGATCTCTATAGTTCCGGTCCCACCTTGACACTCTCCTGTTGATCTCTATAGTTCCGGCCCCACCTTGACACTCTCCTGTCGATATCTATAGTTCCGGCCCCACCTTGACACTCTCCTGTCGATATCTATAGTTCCGGTCCAACCTTGACACTCTCCTGTCGATCTCTATAGTTTCGGTCCCACTTTGACACTCTCCTGTCGATGTCTTTAGTTCCGGTCCCACCTTGACACTCTCCTGTCCATCTCTATAGTTTCGGTCCCACTTTGACACTCTCAATATATATATATAGTTCCGGCCCCAACTTGACACTCTCCTGTCGAAATCTATAGTTCCGGTCCAACTTGATATTCTCCTGTCGATCCCTATAGTTCCAGTTCCACCTTCACACTCTCCTGTCGATATCTATAGTTCAGGTCCCACCTTGACACTCTCCTGTCGATCCCTATAGTTCCAGTTCCACCTTCACACTCTCCTGTCGATATATATAGTTCAGGTCCCACCTTGACAGTCTCCTGTCGATATCTATAGTTCCGGTCCCACCTTGACACTCTCCTGTCGATATCTATAGTTCCGGTCCCACCTTGACACTCTCCTGTTGATCTCTATAGTTCCGGTCCCACCTTGACACTCTCCTGTTGATCTCTATAGTTCCGGCCCCACCTTGACACTCTCCTGTCGATATCTATAGTTCCGGCCCCACCTTGACACTCTCCTGTCGATATCTATAGTTCCGGTCAAACCTTGACACTCTCCTGTCGATATCTATAGTTCCGGTCAAACCTTGACTTCTCCTGTCGATATCTATAGTTCCGGTCAAACCTTGACACTCTCCTGTCGATCTCTATAGTTTCGGTCCCACTTTGACACTCTCCTGTCAATATATATAGTTCCGGCCCCAACTTGACACTCTCCTGTCGAAATCTATAGTTCCGGTCCAACCTTGATACTCTCCTGTCGATCCCTATAGTTCCAGTTCCACCTTGACACTCTCCTGTTGATCTCTATAGTTCCGGTCCCACCTTGACACTCTCCTGTTGATCTCTATAGTTCCGGCCCCACCTTGACACTCTCCTGTCGATATCAATAGTTCCGGCCCCACCTTGACACTCTCCTGTCGATATCTATAGTTCCGGCCCAACCTTGACAGTCTCCTGTCGATATCTATAGTTCCGGTCCCACCTTGACACTCTCCTGTCGATCTCTATAGTTCCAGTTCCACCTTGACACTCTCCTGTCGATCTCTATAGTTCCAGTTCCACCTTGACACTCTCCTGTCGATATCTATAGTTCAGGTCCCACCTTGACACTCTCCTGTCGATCTCTATAGTTCCAGTTCCACTTTGACACTCTCCTGTCGATATCTATAGTTCAGGTCCAAACCTGGATATTCTCCTGTCGATCTCTATAGTTCCGGTTCCATCTTGACAGTCTCCTTTTGATCTCTATAGTTCCGGACCCACCTTGACAGTCTCCTGTTGATCTCTATAGTTCCGGTCCCATCTTGACAGTCTCCTGTCGATATTTATAGTTCCGGTCCCACCTTGACACTCTCCTGTTGATCTCTATAGTTCCGGTCCCATCTTGACAGTCTCCTGTCGATATCTATAGTTCCGGTCCCACCTTGACACTCTCCTGTCGATATCTATAGTTCAGGTCCCACCTTGACACTCTCCTGTCGATCTCTATAGTTCCAGTTCCACTTTGACACTCTCCTGTCGATATCTATAGTTCAGGTCCAAACCTGGATATTCCCCTGTCGATCTCTATAGTTCCGGTTCCATCTTGACAGTCTCCTTTTGATCTCTATAGTTCCGGACCCACCTTGACAGTCTCCTGTTGATCTCTATAGTTCCGGTCCCATCTTGACAGTCTCATGTCGATATCTATAGTTCCGGTCCCACCTTAACACTCTCCTGTTGATCTCTATAGTTCCGGTCCCATCTTGACAGTCTCCTGTCGATATCTATAGTTCCGGTCCCACCTTGACAGTCTCCTGTCGATATCTATAGCTCCGGTCCCATCTTGATACTCTCCTGTCGATATCTATAATTCTGGTCCCACCTTGACACTCTGTTGTCGATCTCTATAGTTCCGGTCCCACCGTGACACTCTCCTATTTGATCTTTATAGTTCCGGTCCCACCTTGATGCATCTCCTGTCGATCTTTATAGTTCCGGTCCCACCTTGACATTCTCCTGTTGATCTCTATAGTTCCGGTCCCACCTTGACACTCTCCTGTCGATATGTATAGTTTCCGGTCCCACCTGGATACTCTCCTGCAGATCTCTATATTTCCGGGCCCACCTTGACACTCTCCAGTAGTTCCTGTCCCATTTTAATACTGTACTTTCTATTTCTATAGTTCAGTCCCACCAACGAAACTCTCCAGTAGTTCAAATCCCATCTTAGCACTCAACTCTCTATTTCAGTAGTTCAGTCCCACCTTGACACTCCCCGGTAGTTCCATTTCCATACTGACACTACAATCCATCTTTACAGTTTCAGTCCCATCATATCGCTCTACTCTATATTTCTCTATTTCAGTCCTATCTTGACACTCTACTCTCTATTTCAGTAGTTCAGTCCCACCTTGATACTCCCCAGTAGTTCCATTTCCATACTGACACTACAATTCATCTTTGCAGTCCCAGTCCCATCATATCGCTCTACTCTCTATTTCTCTAGTTCAGTCCTATCTTGACACTCTCCAGTAGTTCCATCTTGACACTCTACTCTCTATTTATGTAGTTCCGGTCTCATGTTGATAATCTACACTCAGTCTCTGTACTTATCGCCCCATTTATATACTCTATAATCGATTTACGTAGTTCTGGTTCCATCTTGACACTCTCCAGTATAGCTCTATTTCAAGCCCCACCTTGACACTCTCCAGTCCATCTATGTAGTTCCATTCCCATCTTGATTTTGTACAGTCTATCTATATAGCTCTAATCCCATCTTTATACGGTACAGTCTATCTATACAGCTCTAGTCACATCTTGATACGGTAGAGTCCATCTATGTAGTTCCATTCACATCTTGATATTGTACAGTCTATCTATACAGCTCCAATCCCATCTTGATACGGTACAGTATATCTATACAGCTCCAATCCCATCTTGATACGGTACAGTCTATCTATACGGCTCCAATCCCATCTTGATACGGTACAGTCTATCTATACGGCTCCAATCCCATCTTGATACGGTACAGTCTATCCCATATACCTGCAGTCCCATCTTGATACAAATCTGAACTTTGAGCAGGAAGAAAACTTTTCGTAAAACCAATTGTCTTTTTTTATTTGATATGATTAAAACTGCAAGAATAATAATAAAATGCAAATAAGTCGTTTTCATAAAAATGAACGTTCCATACCTCAAAGTGATGATAATAAAATATAAAAGTACATTCTTGTAAATAATTTTAAAAAAACCTCGTACAGTAAAAGTGATAACATTAAAATATAATTCGTAATTAATATTAAACAACAACAACATTGTAATGTCAATATATGTAGTAGGCTTACATAATTATATCTCTTCACCTATATTGGTTCAGATCATATCTGTATATCTGGTTGGTTCGTGCATCTCATACGGGAAGAGAAAGATGAAATTCAAAAGGACCGTCTCTTTCTCCTTATGTTTTGTCTCATTATTGTTATTGGTTATTATTGGTTATGGAAGGCTTCGGCATCACAGCAAGCGAATCAAAATCCATAATTGCTCAACCGCCCGTGCCAGTGGAATCATCCGAATTACCAACTCATCTCCCAAACAAAGAAAGGTAACTGTAGTCCCCATCGTAGCAGTCTCAGCACACGCCAAAAGACATAAGGCGAAACCGCGCAGAAAGTGAACACAGCCAACTGTTCCCCGTCATACGATATCATCATTCATCATAAACAAGCGGGATATCGAAGCAGGATCAAAACGGATGAACCACAGCTCACGGTGTGCACAGAGCACTTAACTCAGTAGCTCCTGCAACAAGCCGGACTTGGAATATGAGGAAACTGCAAGAAGGAACACTTTTCAGACATAGCCTTCAATGGTTCCTGCCGCCTATCCACCATATACCATGGGAGTTCACGTCCTCCCGAAATTGATGATCGTCATAGCACTTGATGATGTTAGGCCGTCATTGATGACTCCAATTCCAAACATATAGACACACAGTGGTGGTAAGTTATAATTTCCAATCCAACAGAAGCCACATGACCTGTAGTTAGTAAAACCACAGAGAGAATATGATTTTTTGACCTTCACTGATTCGCTCTTAGATGTGAATGCGTAGTTTACACAAGAGGAGAAGTTTTCAACTACAGTGATTCCATTTAAGGCAATTCTGGGATAGCAAGGCAAGTCTCCTTTATCGCAGCAGAACTTGATGTTCTCCGCTCCCTTCTTGTAGCTGCTGCCACACGATTCTGATGTCTCATTAACTTGGACATCATTCAAGAACAATGTCAGATTAACATTCCATAGATATGGCTCTGCTGATGAAGTGCTTGGTGCAACAGTTGTATCAATCATACTGGAGGCTCCTGGTCTGTGGTCATTAATATCACAGACGGCACATGGTGTTTTTTATATTCAGTATTTCTTTCTGGGGTGTAAATATGTGGCACACACATGTAGAGTGGTTTGTGGTCACAGCAATCCCATTAAAGGCAATTCTAGGGTAGCATGGCATAGCTGTTTCAGAACAGCACAATCCTGTGATGTTTTCTGTGTTCTCATTATGACAGCATATATTGCTAAGGTAAAACCCTAACGTTCAACCTACCACAACGATCCTCCCTTTACACAATCATTTCTATTGCCTCCGACATCAAAGTTTCCTCTAAAGCCAAATAATGATGTTCCTGCGGTATAGCGAGGGTTGATGGTGTCCCCATCCCCACCAGTGATAAATTATTCCTCTTATACTTCGTTCTCATATCAGCGTTGCGTGTGTTTACGTCTTACGGTCCGGTGTACATCTTCAACATAGTGTTGTTTGGAAACGCTTACATAGCCTTTGATATTTCTTTAACCTTTTGCAAGACATGGGTTGCTTGTATTCTAAAGTTCTAGCTGCGCCCTCCAGGATCTAAAATAAATGAAATAACCAGAAACGTTGTTTTAAAATATGCATAAAGTGCACGTGAGTTTCATAACAAATGTCAACAAAAATAACGTGACTTACTATAAAGTTTATATGTCATTTATTATCCAAGCTTTGAGTTAGGGAAGATGTGGCAATACTTTGATTAAAATAATTTGTTCCCAATTTCTCCGTCCTTCTCGCTTCCATACCAATAATAGCAAGAACATTTTGTCGATAAAATTAATGGACGTGTAAATGACAAAACTAACTTGTGTGTGCTAAACAACGGTTTTCGACTTATAAATTGATCGGTTATTTCTAGATGAATATGTATTACAACGTTTATATTTGGAAAACCTCACCGACGAAAGAAACAAGGAAATAGCCTAAATTTAGTGGATATAATGGCATGGCATTGTCATGGTTTCAAAGTAACATTGTATTATTGGGTGTCTTTATCACAACTGTTTTACAGTAATATTTTAACTATCTTGTTCGTTTGCTACTTTCAGAGTGTGGCCTGTACCTGGTTCTTCTATGGTACATTCAGGCTAGAAGAAATTGCAACTTAAATTGAATTCTTTTGTTTCTTTTTAAAAGGAATTAATGTCACAGGTCATAAACAATCTGCGATATGTGACGACGCATTCTTACTAGCAGAGACAGCGAATGATCTACAAGAAATGATACTGAGAGAAAACAAATTGAACGGTCTCAGTCTCAACACTAATAGAGCATATATAGTGGTCATATTGAAGAAACAGCCCTCGCCATCATAAAGATAATCTTCCCGGCATTTTCCCATTTCTGGGGTCTGCCAGGGGGTCTTATAGGACTGGAGAATAAAGGCAGCTTGTTCAGTGCAGTCACCGCCAGGTGTTCGAGTCTGAGTTTTTATTTGACACCCGATCCAAACAACTTTTAGCGCTACCGGGATTCGAACCCGCGTTCTGTTTGGAGCTCGACAAGTTACCGATTGGACCACCCGCCTTCCCATCATGCAGCATACAAATAAGCGGGACGTATCTGAAGCTAGTGCAGAGTGCCGGATATTTGGCGCATAATAATATCAGACAGGAGATACAAAGCAGAATATCATATGTCAAAGTAGCATTTCGTAAAATGAAAAAAAGATCAAGTGTAAGAAGTCTATGTCAATAAAAGTGAGAAAGAGAGTTCATCACTGCTATTTTGAGCCAATTTTGGGCTATGGAAGTGAAATATGGACAGTAGACATACAAATGAAACGACGATTGGAGGCAATAGAGATAGGCTTTTTTCAGAAGAATGTTAAAAGATCTCTGGACAGCCATAAAGACCAACGAAGACAGTCTCAAAGAGGCCAACACAAAAAGAAGACTCCTGAAATAAATCATTAAGAAACAATCAACGTTTTTCGGCCACATCTGAAATTGGAAGACATGGTCACAACTGGCAAAAATACAAGGAAAGTGAGATCGCGGACGATAAAGAAACAAAATAATTTGGTGCAACGGCACGGTAAATATAATTGATACGATGCTCTGTAGACAGAGAAGGACATGATCGCTACACCAACCTTCATGACACACGATGATACTTACATTGTAAAACCACATGTGAGGGACAGTTGCATTCTTTACGGAAGAACGTCTCAAATTAGTTTATGATTGGAATGTGTATTATTAGCATTAATCTACTAATATATCACAAACTCAACCATTAAGTGACCCATTTTAACGATGGGGAGAATATACCAGATCAGGATAACCATGTTCAATCAAAAGTTAAAATATATAGAGTTACAACTAAAAATGTCACTTAAAACAAGAAATAAGCAGTTGTGTACTGGTCAAAGAGCGCCGAAAGGTAAAGGCTATTTTTATTCCTCCCTCCGCCCTTGACATTCTTCTTTCTTCTTCTTCTTCTTTGCTTCCTCATTTGCCTTTTAGCGTCGAGGGGAGATATAATTTGCTCTTCTGTTCGCCTCTGCTGCTATTATGTTTCATAGTTCTTAAAATGTTCCATCCATCTTTTTCGTGGTCGACCATTGGGTCTGGTGTTCTCACGTTTGTTGAAGGCTCGTTGTGTTGTGTTTTGATCTTTCTGCATTGGCACGTGGCCAAACCATTTTATCTGTTGTTTCTTTATATATTCTATGGCGGGGAGCTATTCCTAGCTTTTTTCTCAGTTCTTCATTTCCGATCTTTTTTCTCAAATCATTTCCTGTCATTCGTCTAACACATTTCATCTCAGTAGGGGTTATTGTTCTTATTGGTCTTGCTTCTAAAGTCCAATGACATTGCACTGTGAATTCATTTAGATTTTTGCGACGCTCTTAAAACAAACAATGGTAGACTATTTTTCTGTTGATGACTATACTTAGTCTCTCTCTCTCTCTCTCTCTCTCTCTCTCTCTCTGTTTCCTCTGCCACTACGTATCGATGTGAGAGTCTGAAGAGTAGTTTCATTGTCACTAATTCTGAAAACGCTTCCGACAACGCTTCATCGACTGTTATTATAAAAATTAGTCAGTCACACACTTTGTAGAGAGTTTCCAAGAAATGTTCACTTCTGACATAAAATACACTTAGAATTTAGGACTTGATCTGTAGATGACAATTTTAATTTACAACTGTACACTGCCAATCCTCAATTGCACGATAATCTAGTTTTCTCTTTGATAATGATGTAATAGGAGCTTAAAATGTTCGTTAAATATAAAAAAAAAAGTAAAGTACCCCCGTCACACCAAGTGGCGTATAGGGAATATGGTGTTAGTGACCATAAATTTTACAGACCTTCAGCACATGATTTTTGGGGTAATGTGGTCGGTATTACGTCCGTGCAGCTTTACTTTCCCAGATAAAAATCCGGTACCCATTAAAGGCTGGGTGAATAGGAAGCCGTCGGTTGCGATCGAACCCTACGGTTGATCGAACCCGGTTGGGATCGAATATACTTTCTAAAAATATTTATTTCACGGGTTATGAAGCAAGGCGCCTGCCGCAACAGAGCTGGAAGTAGCCAGCTACTCATAGTTAAAGGCTTGCGTCAGGATTTGGTCAACCAGAACTGTAGATACACTACTGCACCTCTTCTCGGTGCACCTAGTAACAGACTAATAACCACTGTAATATGGCCCAACGAGCAATGATTGAAAAGGAAAAGCAAACCGGTACTTCAAAACGTCATTCTGAGACCGGATGTGTTGAGTCGAAATGTGCAAATAAAACCACAACACAAAGCATCTACGCTAACGTAACATCCTTTTAATAGCAGATGACGAAAAGGGCTGCCCATTCTTTTAGTAGTCTTCAGGTGAACGCCAGAGAAATGAGAGAATATCCCAGGTTAGTTTCTTCATACTGCCACTGTTGCTTTCTCCTTCCAGTTGTTATTTCTAAACCCCGTCTTACTTATGTGTTCTTTACATGTTATATTATATGATATAAAAGCACTTTGAATCCAGGGAGCCGCGACTGCTCAGTGGTTAGTGA
>JAVIAB010000050.1:437929-442929 GCA_032433765.1 Megaustenia siamemsis
AACACTGTACGGCGTGTGTTGGTGAGCGATGCCTCACACGTCTATGAACTAGTTGCCCCCCTTCCATCATTATAATTACTCACAGACTCATCCCCTCCCTAAGCTATCTATAATTCATTCCTAAATTCACCAAATGTTTGTTTCTTGCTGTTAAAATTATCTGTCCAATTATCGAATAATTATTCTCCTCATTCAAAATGTTCGAATATTGACCTATATTTGTCCTGACCACTGTCTCGGCAGCCAAATTCTGATCGATAATTGCTCACATTTACTGCCTACCATACTTGTTAGGTTCTTCCACATAGCACTCATTTCATGTGAGCAACATTTCCCCTATCTTTAGTGCTGGACGAACCGTGTGAGCAACATTTCCCCAATCTTTAGTGCTGGACGAATCGTGTGAGCAACATTTCCCTTATCTTTAGTGCTGGACGAACCGTGTGAGCAACATTTCCCCTATCTTTAGTGCTGGACGAATTGTGTGAGCAACATTTCCCCTATCTTTAGTGCTGGACGAATCGTGTGAGCAACATTTCCCCAATCTTTAGTGCTGGACGAATCGTGTGAGCAACATTTCCCTTATCTTTAGTGCTGGACGAATCGTGTGAGCAACATTTCCCCTATCTTTAGTGCTGGACGAATCGTGTGAGCAACATTTCCCCTATCTTTAGTGCTGGACGAATCGTGTGAGCAACATTTCCCCTATCTTTAATGCTGGACGAATCATGTGCCAAACTTGTTTTTTGAATTGGGTTTATGATTACAGTATGTGTGCACGCATGTGTATATATATATAGGGTAATGTACTATATATACAGTATATTGCCACAAAATGACAAAATGGCATTAATATTTTCGCAATTCAGGGAGCTCATGCCAGCAATTAATAATACAAATTGTGTGTCCAGTGTAAAGGTAAATACATTTTAGTCTCTCTTATCAACGTACGCTGGTTATATTGCAATATAATGTTACCTTCTCTAACAAGGTAAGTCTTGGTGCGGTGAGGCATACTTTCGAAGAGTGGTTATAGGGTTTCAGGCTGTTCCATCACTATTTAGCTACCTTTTTCTATCGTTCAGGTTCGGTTTTCACTCTTGAATGGTGCCCAAACATTTCCAGCTGGGTGTAGGTCCAGACCACGGCTAGGGCTCTTCAGCACTCACACACTTTTCTTCACTTACAGCTATGCTTTGGTTGAATGAGCTGTTTACTTTGGGTCATTCTCAAGTTGAAATATGTATTTAACTAACATAAATGGCAGAAGACTTCCCTCTAAAACGTCGACGTTTCTTGCTTTCCTGAAAATTCTTGTGAAAATACATAGCTAATTGACGCCTTTTGCTAGCATCTATTTCCAAAGACAATCAATGTTTTTTGGCCATGAAGTGAGAAGAGAACAGCTGGAATATGAACATGTGTAGCACATGAAGAAATTGGCAGGAACGGACTGGGGGGCAGACAGCAATATTTTGAAAAGACTATACGTAGGAAGAGTCAGACCAGTTCTACAGTATGGAGTCACAGCCTGGGCTATGACTTCCGAATCACACCTTAGCAAAATTAACAGAACACAGAACCAAGCTGCCCGTATCATCACTGGTGCTATGAAATCTACACCTATTAAGACTCTAGAAACAGTAACAGGTTTACAACACTTAGATGACAGACGGGTCACTAAAGTATTGCAACAAGCTGAGAAATGTAGAAGGCTCATTAGCCACCCCATGCACCAAAGAATAACTGGTTCCGGAATTGTACGACTAAAGAGGAGCAACTTCGCTGCAATTGCCAATGAACTAACTACTGGAGACCCAGTACTTTCCCAAACAATATCGAAACCCTTGGGCCCATCTGATATGTCTCCTCATGGAAAACATAAAATACCAGAACTTAAGGAAAATATAACAGGAATCATGAAAAAAGGCACCCAATCAGACACAGAAAGAAAACATGTAACAGAAAAACACATACACGATACCTACTCACAAGACTCTTGGTCCCACATATACACAGATGGCTCTACTACAAATTCCACCAGAAATGGAGGGCGATGTGTGTTCTTGACGCTGAATAACCAGGACGAGATCACCAAGTCAATAGCTACTGGAAAATTCTCAAACAACTTTAAAGCAGAAACTGAGGCCATCAGAGATGCTGCAACACTGGCTACTCAACACAAAAATAGCATGCACAGTAAATTGGTGATTCTGACTGATGCACTGTCAGTACTATCAGCTCTAACATGCCCCAAGAACAATGAACTAGAGAACAACCCTGGACCAACTATGCAATAACTTCCTGAGAGTAGTCATTCAGTGGATACCATCACACTGTAATATACACGGGAACGAACGCGCAGACAAATTAGCTAAAGCGGGAGGGAGATTACCACAAGAGAACCATCCGCTCAGTTATGATGAAACCAAATCCATTCTCAAAGGTCAGTTCCATGAAAAATGGAAACGAGAACACCCAAAGCATAACGAGGGGGACGGATACCACCAACTATCAAGGAGGTATCAAGTCATCATACCTCGTCTACGCACTGGCCACAATAGAATGAGAAATCACATGTTCATCAAATTCAAAATAGGTACAACCAGTCTATGCCACTGTACACTGGACAATATGACTACAAAACATGTTCTACAGGATTGCCCCCAGTACACTGTCTTGAGAAGAGCAATGTGGTCCACACCCACCACCCTGGAAGAGAAACTATATGGAGCAATCGATTCACTTAAACAGACAGCTGATTTCATGAGAGAGTCTAGAATCCTACTCTGATTGAGTCTTGATCGCAGAGAGAGAGAAAGAGAGAGAGATATGAAGATATAACAACTTGGAAAATTGAGGGACAAAGAGATAGAGGGGAGCAAAGAGAAAAGATACCAGACAGTTTAAGAGAATGGCTTGGCAGAAGGTCAACAACAGAAATGATAAATAACTGTCGTGATCGAAAGTTGTGGAGAGACATGATCACCTACGCCAGCAGGCCCGGTACGTGATGATGATGATGATTTCCAAAGATACAATTTCTGAGTCTGTTTCGTGTCGTTGCTATACATACGTTGCGAAGTCTTTAATCAGAGTATGTGAGCACGATGAGATGAGACATTTACATAAGAAAAATCTCCCATTTTCCTATTGTATATTTTTGATGCTCTTGGCACTGGTTAAGGCACATCTGTTTGTGCGCCTTTGTGGGCGATGTTGACGAGATTACACGTTTTTATGTGTGCGATTTCTACTGTGTAGCTCCTGGTTGACAGTAGCAGCATTAGATACCGCTTGGCTTCTTCTCACGATGTATGCTCTGCTCACATCTGTTTGTTAATGATGGATGTTTGTTGATGAAGAGTTGTTTTGCTCCTTTGTCTCGATTTATAAACACTGAATGTTGCCGATTCTTATCCAACTGGATTAGAAGAAATGATATATTAAACTGTAAAAACATTAGTGGTTAAAACTGTATTATTCTGCACAGAAAATCTCACATTTGTCACATTTTCTTCCTCTTCTTCTGCTGCGATCATGGCTCATTCAGACCGGATTCTCTTATGAAGGCAGCTGTCTGTTTAAGTGATTCGGTTACCCTGTATAGTTTCTCTTCCAGGGAGGTGGGTGTGGACCACATTGTCCTTCTCAGGTTTGTGTAGTATGGGCAATCCTGTAGAACATGTTTTGTCACATTTTGAAAACCCCTTTGTTAGTTAGAAGTATTATTCTACTAAAGTACCCTTAGTGAGCTAAGGTTCGTACTCAGGCTAGAAATGTTAGATTGTGGGAGTGTGACTTAGCACACCTTCACCAGCAAATGCTATATAAATTGAAGATTAAAACTAAATTGCCATTTTGAGACTAAAGCAATCATTGTGTACTTTGTGTTCTCTACGCTCCTCATTGGCCTAGATCGAAACAAAGTGGACGAGATGACTATGGCCTTTTCTGTCTAAAATTGTTGGCCTCCCGGTACCTTCCTTTCGCTCGGTTCCATTACCTGCTTTTAATTTACTAAAACTCTGTAGACAGGTTGCTGTGGAATGTTCAAGATTTTAGAAATGTTGGAACGTTTTTTTTACTTTTGTTATACCTTTTCTTCTTCTGCTATCTAGCTGCTAATGTCTTTAAACGTCGAAGAGAAAGGAGGTTGTTTTCAGTATACTATAGTGTCTCTAGACGGTTAGAGGCCACAGAGATGGGATTTCTCAGAAGAATGTTGAAAGTTCCCTGGACAGATAAAAAGACCAATGAGGAAGTTCTCAAAGAGGCCAACACAAAAAGGGAGCTCTTAAAAAACATCAGAAAGAAGCAATCAACATTTTTTGGGCACATCATGAGAAGAGGAAAGTTGGAATACTTGGTTACAACTGGCAAAATAAAAGGAAAGAGAGATTGCGGACGACAAATATAGAAAATACTGGATAGCTTGGTGTCATGGCATGGAAAACTGTCAACAATAGAACTGATACGATGCAATGTAGATAGAAGATTGTGGAAGGACATGATCGCCTACGCCAACCGGTATGGCACATGATGATGAACACCATATTCCCTATACGCCACTTGGCGTGAGGGGGGTACTTTACTTTATTTTTCTTTTTACTTTTAATCTAACCTCATCAAGTACTAAACCTTCAAGTCCTGATCTGTCACTACTTTATATTTATTTATATTATATTTATTTATATTATATTATCTATAAATTTCAATTCAACTTTAATTCAATTTTAATTCAACTAACTGTTGAATAAACTTAACATTTGGATAATAATTCTGTCGTTTTTTAACACATTTCGTTTAAAAAATTTAATTAAATACAAGAAATGATATAATGTAATTGAAATTTGAAACGTTGACCCATTAACTTTTGTCTGTAGTTCAAATATTCTGTGTCAAATTGTCTCCAGTAGATAGTTCACTGAGACTTTGGTTCTTTGGTTATGGAAGTCCCCGGTGTCACTGCAAACGAATTAAAAATCCATAATTTCTCA